>JADRCD010153124.1:0-10682 GCA_019843815.1 Montemys delectorum
CAGGAGTACATAGAGAAACCCTGTCTCGAAAAACAAAAAAGAAAAAGAAAAAAGAAAAGAAAGCCCTGTTATTCCAGGGCTCTCAGAAAGTGCAAAACCCTGGGTTTAATCCCCAGCATCTCAAAATCTAGGTATGGTAGTACATATCTATCACTCAATGGAAGGAGTTCAAGGTCATCAGCCACAAACAAAGTTTGAAATCAAGCCTGGGCTAGAGACTAAGAAAATAAAATCTTTAGAATGTTGGCTCTGTTTCTCAGTAGACCTCACATACTTGTAGCCTTAATTCTATAGACATCTTAAGAAAAACACCCTAGAGTTGCCTCAGAATAAAATGCTACAAACATCCCTGCCATACAGTCATAATTTTTTTAACCTCAATTGAATTAGAGTCTTCTATGTTATCCTCTAAATTATCCTCTAAAAAACTAATATTTTGAATAATTTTTTGAGGAATGCCAATGTATCAGATATGTAATGCCCCACTATTATGGCAAAAGGATATATCTGACTTATTCATGAATGTATTATTTTATACTTTCCTAAGAAAGTCCATGGGATGTCCCTCAGAGCTACAGAAGGATGCACTCAGTTGTCATCCACCAAGAAACACACCAAGGGGAAGGCACTGTCCTGGGGAAGGAGGCTAGCCAAGGGTGAGCAATTGCTTTAGCTTGCTCTCCAGGAAGGAAGATGTATGGGTGACCAGGACCGTGTAGGATGAGGTAGAAGAACATGGACTCAAAATCCACATGTGATAATTTATTTTCTCTGAGAAGTGGAATAGCCTCTGAGGGTGGGAAAAGACATGATCCAAGGTTATTCCTGAATCATAGAATCAGAGTTGATAAATTTGGGGAGCTGCTCAGAAATCATGGTGTGCCAGAAATCTTGATTTCAGTATCCCAGTGATGGCAGCAGAAGGAGTACTAAACATTATGATGGACCCACAGAACTGTGTCTATACCTGACTCCAAAAAAGCTGGAATGGGCGCAGCCACTCAAGTCAGTGCACATCCAGGGCTGGGAAGGTATCTTAGCTGCTTCTCTATTAAATGACAAAATATCAGAACCAGGGCAACTTATAAAGAAAGCATTTAATTGGGGGCTCACAGTTCCAGAGGGTTAAAATCCATGACCATTATGGTGGGTGCATGGCAGCAGGAAAGTAGGCATGACACTAGAGCAGTAGTTGAGTGCTTACATCTAATCCACAAACACCAGGCAGAAAGAGAGAAACTGAGAATAGCTAGGGTATTTGAAACCTCAAAACTCACCTCCAATGACATACCTTCTCCAACAGGGCCACATACTCCCAACCCTTTCCAAACATTTTCACCAGCTGAGGACCAAGCATTCAAACAAATGAGCCTACAGGGTTGCGGGTGACCCTTCTTGTTCAAACTACCACAGAAGGTCTGTCACAGTCAGACCTTGCTACAGTAACTTCTACGCATGTGTAAAATCACTCCATCCAGAGCAGAACTGGGCCGAGAATTCACTAGGACTGCTTACCTTTTCTATTACCACTGTTCCACTCTTCTGTATAAAGCTCACTTCTGTGGGCAGTCATATCTAAAAGGTTACCCCTCCTGTTCCCAGTATATCTCATTAGAGTCACACACTTTACACTTGGTCTACAAGATCTTATCAGAAAGGCTTCACTCTTGGGCCCTTGGCTGACTGAGAGCACTCTCTGAGTCCTCATAACTCATGTTCACAATCATCCAGTCATTGTCAATGAAGACCTCAATGGGTAGAGAAGTTATGGAAAAGACTACCATACCCATCAGAGTCCTAGGCCCTTCATAAAGTTCCTCAGTTGGCCAAGGAGGACAATGAAGACCAACACTACTTTGGTACAGAGGGTTTGGGATGTAAGGTATAAGGTATTTTGCCTCTGCAGTTCCAGGGACCTAGCCTACAGGAAACAGCTAGAGCAGGAGACCATGCAGCAGCCCTCCACAAGCCATAGTTCAGAGAGATTGGTAGTGTTTAGAAAGCACAAATGCTAGCCAGAGAAACATGAAAAGCAAATGAGTGAAGGGAAAGTGCCCAGGCTCAGCACAGGACAGGTAGAATGAGTTAACTGCATGGGTTCTCAAGTCTTTAGGACAGCCACTATTTACATTAGTTTATTTAACCCTCTAGGGAATTATACACTAAATTAGAAGATCATTGTCTTCTGGCTTGCTCCCATAAAACCTGTTCCTAATTACCCCCATGCCACCGTGGTAGTTCCTACGTGTGCTCCCTTATCAAAAGCCCTTGGAGTATTTTTTCAACTGCTGAAGCTAAAGCTCAGGGTGGTGGCACATTGCCTGTAATCCCAGCAATTAGAATAATTGAGTCTGAAGGAGCACAAAGTTGAGGATAGCCTGGGATGCTCAGAAGACTAAAAACATTCCTGTTGATGTAGTTGTGTTTGTATAGTATAAGTCTAGTACGCACACATGTTGAGGGGGTTTAACCTGAGCATATGTGTATAAGCCCAGCACTCAGGAGGTAGAGTAAGGAGAACCAGAAGTTCAAGGATATCCTTTCTCAATACAAACAAGCAAACAAATAGTCCAAAACAAACCCCACTACTACCCAAGCTATATCCCAGACCAAAGATTTAGAGATTAATTTTAGGGATTCCTTTTTTTTTTTTTTTTTTTTTTTTTTAAGAAACTACTGTTGTAATCTCTGGGGGAAAATCAGTAGGTATGAATGAATATTTCATCATCTCAAATAAAATAAATACTCATAAGCAGATTATCAGCTTGGTGTAGTAGTGCATATCTTCAGTTCTAGCACTCAAGAGGTAAAGACACTGGTCTCCATCTGTACCCAGGAGCTAAGGCTGCTCCACAACCCTCCACACTCAGATCTCACCCGTAGAAAGCTAGTCTCCCAGGAGTATGCTCACTCCTAAATTCAGAAGTGAGATCACCACTTTCTCTCCAATAACTGTCCAAAGCGAGACCAGCCCAGAGCACACAGGACACAAGAACAGTGGAACAGCTGGAGACAGGATCCTTCCGGTCTCCATCTGCACCCAGAAGCTAAGGCTGTCCCACAACACTCCACACCCAAACTCTGCCCAAGAGAGAGCTGGTCTCCCCAGAAGTGTTGACACACCTAAGATCACAAGTTTACAGGCCCACAGGAGAGACAAGTTCCAAGACCAACTAACACTAGAGATAACCAGATGGCAAGAGGCTCCTCTGTGCAAAGTGGCTAGTAATCCTGTAACAGGAACTAATTAATAGTTTGGATAGAATTTTTTGTACTTGTTATTGAAGGAATGTTGAAACAAGACTAATGAGGCAGGAAGCAAATAATAATGCCAGGAAGATGACTAGGAAAGACGTTACAAAAGGGAGTATCCACTTCCATATGGGGTTTTCAAAAACCCAGGAATAGGAGGCCTCACGTTCCCTGAAATTCTGCATGTCTGATTGTAGTGCCTGGATTTTATTTCTCACTCTCCTGGATTGGTTGATGTAGAAACAGCACTCTTCTTGAAGGAACAGATGAAGACCACCTTCTTTAGGTGTCAGAACATCTAACCACAGTTGGTTGTGAAGCACCACAGCTGCCAAAGAATTGACCTGTTTCTGGATAGTAAGCACAGTTTCATGTAGCAGGAAATATTAATGGAAATTTTCCCCACAATCTCTCTTAGCCCACTGGTACCAGCCAGCAACATTGCTGTCTCAGAGGGCTCTTTGCAATGCTTTACACACCCCCACAATCAGTATCTAGCGCATAGTACCCAGTAAAAGTATGATTCGTAAAGCTTAATTATCCAACCAGGTTTATGTAATAATAAGATCACAATTTACAAGATGCCAATACAAAAATTTTAGAGCCAAATGATAAAGACAATGTTTTAACCCAATTATCCTAACCTTGTAAAAAAAAAAAAACCTTAGGTACCTGTGGCTATGATAGCCATGCGAGGTCTAAATAGTCCTCTTCCCTGGCCTCCATGATGATGATTCTCCACTACCTTCCTGCTTCTGCCCTTTTCCCTCCTCAACTTCTAGCTCCACCTCTCTATTCCTGTCCAATCACAGGCCTGTCACTGCCCTAATGTGATTGGACAGAGAAAATGCTACAACAGTTTCAGACTTTTCTTGAAAATTGCTTTTAAACTGGGAAGTGAATTAAACATATTGAGTTATGGATGTTGTTATCCCTGCAATTCCAGTACCAGCACCTATGGCTGTTTCCATAGTGACCAAGAGTGGCATGACCTGAACTGCCCTCTTATATTGGGCATCTATAACTGGGATTGGCAGGGGCTCATTTCCTATTACTCATAGTTCAGGGAAAAGGAATGTCAACATGCAAGCTCCTGACCAACTGGCAGGTAGGTGATGATATATGTGAATGCCACGAAGAATTGACGTGTTCTGAACTGCAGGGCATTGTGGCAGAGATGATGTATCAAGAATTATGGTTCTATTGCAGTCTAGAGAGCTTAGCATTCCTATAGAATGTGTCCTGGAGGTCTTAAAACAATTTTCCAAGCCAAAGAAAGAGATAGAGGTAAGGAATAGAGTCATGGCAACATTGGAGTCAGGGCATCTGACAAAAGGTGAGGTGAGGTTACTTGACAGTATCACTGGAGAGGCTGTAAGTGACGATTTCAAGTTAGTTCCAGGGGTTACGCATAGCCAGCAATCTTTAAAGTGACCAGTTCTGGAGTGTAGTCTCATTTTATGGGACTGGGGACAAGGTGGGTGGTCTCAATGTCTTCTGAAGCTTAACAGAGCATGGTCCTGTTAGGGTCGATGTGTGTGGAGAAGAGTCATTTTTAGGTGGAGGAATGAAAGGTTTGAGGAGAGACAGATGGACCCAATGAGAGAGTCCCTAGAGTTTAGCAGCTGTAGGGGTCATAAGAATTACCTTAAAAGGGCCCTGTCATTAGGAGATAGGGGTAAGGGTCAATGGTTTGAAGGGGATAGAACGACCTGGTCTTCAATGTTGACAGGCGGTGGACAGGAAACAATGTATGGACATGGTAAATGGTGGTCAGCAAACTTCCATAAGAGAGAACAGAACTGACAAAGTAATGGGATCAGTAGATGGTCTTGGAGGAGAGAGCATTTAGGTGAAAAACCAGGAGTTAGGGTCAGACATCCATACATGAATTCAAAGGGTGAGATGAGGAGAGTTCTCTTGGGGAGAGCTTGTAGCTTGAAAAGAGCCAGAGGTAGGAGTTTTACCCAATCAAAGTGACATTCCTGTGACAGCTTAACAAGAGTAGTTTTTGAGGAGCCATTGATTCTTTCTACTGTACCTGAAGATTGAGAGTGGTAGGGAATAGGAAAATGCCAGGGGATGTCTAGGGCCTTAAATAGAATTTGAGAAATTTGGAAGGTAAATTCAGCACCATTGTCTGACAGGAGGGAGGCTAGGACTCAAACCAGGGGATGATCTCTCAAAGGAGGAGATCAGAGACTGTCTGAGCCCTTTGGTTAGTTTTAGGAAATGCCTCCACCCACCCCAAGTAGTTGTCCACCAAGACCAGGAGGTACTTAGCACATTTGACAGTGGGCATGTGGGTAAATCATGTTGTCAGTCAGTTCCAAGAAGGGAACCTCTAGCCTCATGGGTAGAAAAAGGGGATGCTACAATACCTTTAGTTGAAGTCCCACATCTGACAGATTTTGCAAGAAGCAGTGATACATTTTAAGAAACTTAAGTCTTCAGGAGTAGGCTATAGATGGGTCTTAATGAAATAAGACAATGCTTGTCCATTAGGATGAAAGAGTTTGTGAAGATAGGACAGAGTTTGGTGAGTATGGGGATGTGGGTTGCAGTGTAAGGATGTCCTGTGGAGGATGAGACAAGTCTAGGCCCCTAAGGGCCACAGCTCTAGCTGCCACATCAGCTCAGCTGTGTCCCTTGGAGACAATAAAGCCATCCGTCTTGTGCAATCCATGGTGAACAATTCCCAATAGCTATGGGGAGATGGGAGGCCTTTAGCATGACCATAATTTGGTTTGCATTAGTTACTGATCCTCCTTTAGTGATAAGTAACTGGCACTCCTTCAAGATAGTGGAGTGGGACAGGAGGACATGGAAAGCATATTTGGAATCTATGTAGATGTTGAGGGATTGTCCCTGTGCCAGTTGAAAGTTGTGAGTAAGGGCTATTAGATCAGCCTGTTGATTTGTGGTATGAGCAGGAAGGGCCTGTGCCTCCACTATCTCTGAGTCTGACACTATGGGATAGCCATCTCTTTTCACCCCTTCATGTAGACAAGAGCTTCCATCTGTATACCAGGTATAGATGACCTGAGACAATATGCCCTCCTATATATGTAAAGGATGAGGTAATAGTTCCTCTAAAGTTTCAGTGCAGGAGTGAGATAGGGAGTGGTCAGTATTTGGTTGAAGAAGAAGATTGTAAATATTAAGAGGCGGGCATGACTGGAAGGTGAGTATGGGGTCTTCTACTAGTGCTACCTGTAGAGAGCGAGCCCTTGGAGGGAGGTAGTGTCTGTCAGCCTTTGTAAGTTAGGAGCTATGACAGGTTATAAGAAGAGAGGACAGTTATAGTTGACCCAAAGGTGAGTTGTTTTTACTCTCAAATAAGGAGTTCAGCGGCTGATACAGTATGGATTCAAGGCGTCCATGCTGGGATGGTTAGATCTAGTTTTTCTTTTGACAAGTATGCTACAGGCACAAAAGAGGGTCCTAGTTAGTGACCTAAGACTCCAAGGGCAAATCCCTCCTTTTCAGTTACATAGAGGGAAAAAGGATGAGTCAGGTCAGGAGCCTTAAGGAGAGCCTGTTGGAGCCTGTGAAAGGGCTTGGTAACAGGTTTGAGAAGAGGTTCGTAGGTGGGGTCTAGCACCACTTCATATAAAGAGTGAGAAAGGAGGGAAGAGGAAGGAACCCAGGAATGTAAAAAGCTAGCTATTGCTAGGAATGATAAAATATCTTCCTTTGTAGAAGGAACAGTTAGAGACCAAATCAGATTCTTTCTATCTATTGTAATAGCCTTGTGGGTCAGGATAATTGTTAGTCCCAAATAGGTGACCTGAAAAATGGACAGTTGGACTTTGGAAGGTGAGACTCTTTAGCCTCAACTGGAAAGGAAATTTGGAAAAGTAGAGGTGTCAGCTTAGCCAATTTCTAGATAGGAGCTACAGAGAAGGACATTATCTACATAAAGTACAATCTTAGATTTAGGGAGATACAGAGACAGTAAGTCAGAAGCCTGGGCCTGGCCAAATAGGTAGGGGCTGTCCCAGAATCCCTGAGGTAGAACAGTCCATGTAGAGGCAAATGTGTTCTGTGACTGGGCATCTAGAGGGGTAGACAAAAATGCATCCTTCAGCTCTAGGACTGAGAAATGGGAAATCCCCAAGGGTAGAGTGAAAAGAAGTGTGTAAGGGTTACAACAACAGGATGGAGGGGAACCACTGCAGAATTGATGCATTTGAGGTCTTGTACCAGGCAACAGGTTCCATTAGGTTTCTTAATGCTAGTATAGGGGTGTTAAAGGGGGAAGAGGTAGGACAAAGGAGTTTTATTCTCAAGAGGTCAGAGAGGATAGGCCTAAGTCTCTTAAGGCTCTGGAGAGAGCGGGGGGTATTGAGCTTGGGCTATGTACCTGGTAGAGTCCAGTAATTGGATGACAACAGGAGAATGATGTTTAGCAACAGAGGGGTTCTGGACGTCCCACACTCGGGGTCCACCTGAGAAGATGGTAAAGGAAATAACATGGTAGTGTTAGTAGGTTGACTGGCTAGAAGAAGGAGCAGAGGAACTGCTGGCAAGCTTGGGTTTAGGTGAATGGGGTGACCAAAGGAAATAGAGGCTCCCAACTTTGCTAGAAGATCCCTTCCCAGTAAGAAGATAGGATATTCAGTACTACCAAAAAGGGTACACCCTTTAGAGGTGAGAGGTACACACCAAAAAATTCAACTAAATGGTGGGGTCTGGCAAGGAAGGTAAGGTTGTTCTCTTACTTTAACAATAGGAAAATGAGTCCCCAAAATTCCATCAGGACCGAGTAAGTGGCCCCAGTGTCCAAGAGGAAAGAGATGGGCCACCCACATACTATCCTGGCTACCCAGGGCTCCCTGCTAATGACAGCAGTGGTTGGGTCAGGGGAGCCCAGGCCTCCTCAGTTGGCCATAGGCAAGTCTAGGAGATCATCTGGAGGGTTACCTACGAGTGATGTCCCCCTGTTTTGTGCAACATGAGGGCAATTGACAGCCCAATGTCCCTCTTGATGGCACATAGGGTATGGTCCCCTTGGCTTACAGAAGTTAGGGCCAACTCTCACCCAATGACCTTGTTGATCACATTTGTAGCATGGGCCTGGTGGTTTCTGAGTCTTAGAATACAAGGAGTCTGTAGCAGTGGCTGGGGCTCGTTGGATAGCCTTTGCTAGCATATGATATTTTTGTTTGCTGGCTTTCTCATCTCTCTCATAGTACACCTTGAAGGCCAGCGATAAAACTGCCTGTGGAGTTAGGAGTTCCCCCTCCAGTTTCCTAAGTTTGGCTTTTATGTTGGGGTAGCTCTGGGAAAAGAATTAGGTCATCAGAAGTTGCTTACCTTCTGGGTTTTCAGGGTCTAGACTGGTATACTGCAATAAGGCCTTTATGAGACATTCTAAAAATTGAGATGGATTTTCTTGTTTGTCCTGGACAACCTCTTGGAGTTTTTCAAAATTTACTGGCTTTAAGGCTGCTTTTCTTTGGCCAGACAGAAGGCATGCTATAAATCTATTTCTGGTTAAAATACCACCTGTGGAATTATAATTCCATCAAGGATCCTGATCAAGCACTGCCTCTGAACCAACTGGATATGCTCTATCTATTTGATGAATTTTGCATGCATGTGTTCTTGCTTGCTCCCATACTCGCCTGCATTCCTCAGGAAGCAAGTTATTAGTAAGTATCATATGTACATCATGGAAAGTCACGCTATAAGACTGAGCAATGTGCTGAAACTCTTTAATAAAGGCGGAGAAGTTAGAAGTATAAGAGTCCAGTCTGCTTTCCACTTGAAAAAGTTCATTCGCCGAGAAAGGAGCATGAACTCTGACAAGGCCATCTGTCCCAGCAACTTCCCTTAGAGGACCAGTGCTGAGTCAGGTGTGTCTTGGGGAGAAGGACTTGGGGGCTTGGCTGAGCCCTTAGAGCATGTGATAGGAGAGGTAAATGTTGGCGCCAATGTAGCATGATAAGAGGGACCTGTAACTGGCACAGGAAGACGGGAGGGATCTGGAGAGGTTGAGCTAGTAGGTTCTGGTGTATTCTGGCAAGAAGGAGAAACTGAGGCAGCAGTTTGGGTTTTCAACAGCATGGAATCGGGTCTGCAGCTGAAGGGAGGCAGTTCATTAACTGAATCAAGCATTGTAGTGTCTTCTAGTGGAGGTTGTGTAAGTGTCATGGCTAAGAGAAGTTGGGTTTGGGAACAAGAGGAGCACATGGAGGGATTGGACCAAAGATAGATGAATGCTTGGACATATGGGACTTCTTTCCATTTAACAGTATGCTGTCAGTATGTATTAAGATCCCTTAAAATAATTGGATCCAGGGTACTATTAAGTGACCATTTGAAACTATTATCTAGCTGGTACTGAATCCAGACCTTATAGCTGATGTGTATTAATGTTGATGCTTTCAAGTCAGGGAATAGCTTCAGAGATTTGAGATTTTCCAGGAAACAGCCCACTGGGGTGTCTGGAGATACATTTGAAGACATCCCAGCACCCATTGGGAAGTTGTTGGATTATTTGTACTGGCGTCCCGAGAATAATTCAATAACTATATATAAAAAAAATTCAGCCAGGTAGAGGCCTATGTCATCACTAGGGCCCCCTAGAGACTATACATGGTAAGTCCTGGACTTACCAGAAAAAGTCTCTACCCTAAGTCTAGGGGTTTCTTAAATAGCTGCAAGAGCTGGGAGAGGGAGGGGTTTGAGAGCTGCTTCCAGGTGTATGGTCACTCAAGGATCAATGCCTATCTTGTATATCATCTGTGAGGCTGATCATAAGAAAGGTAGCTGTGAAATGCCAACACACTACCCCCCAGAAAAGGCTGGCTAGGCTAAATCCGGGCAACTAGGGTCCTTCCTCCTGACTGAAGAAACTCCTTACCAATCAATATGCCGGTGTCTGTGAGAGAATTCTAGTGATCTATAGCAGGAAACGTGGAATTGGGCTAGCCCCACACGGTGGATGGCACAGGGTGGGCACAGCTCATGCAATAGAAATTCATAGATCCTGCTGCAGCAGCAATAGCTCACATGGTGGAAGTGACCAGCAGGTGGTGGTGGTTCAGCAATGGGGCTGCAATAGGGCTGGGGGCAGTGAGTACCTCTTCCCTGCTCCCTCCCACAAGTCCTGGAGAGCTTGCTATGGGTCAGACAGTGCTCTTATGGGAGAAGGACTGGGATGCTGGCTGTTCTGCTGCTCCCAGCCAGGCCGGGCCACTCCTCAGACAGCAGCACACACGGAGAGCAGGACAGAAGTCTCACCAGCAGGCCTTGATGAGAGTTTTGGCGTGTTCCACAGGCGGCAGTCTCAGCAGCCCACCAGGTGATGGTCCATGTGGCCATAATCCCACTGCCTGTGCCGGTCACCAATGCACTGCAGCAACTGATGGTGGGTATGAATGAGCCCTGGGTTTCAGCACCAAATGATGTGTTAGAATACC
>JADRCD010153125.1:0-13305 GCA_019843815.1 Montemys delectorum
TTTTTTTATTTCATGAAAGATTTCTCTTTTATCATTTTAGTTCCTCTAAGCACTGATTTTTCATGTTTCTTAAGTTAATTTTTAATAGAAATATTCTGTGCATAATGCTATTTGTTACTTAAGAGTCCAGCCAATGTGTACACTTTCAGAAGATCGTTTGAGCCACAGTTTGGGTAAGAAGATTGGGACCAAACAGTGTCCACTGTTTATGACAAGAAAAAGGTGTTCACAAATTCATAGCAACTATGATTATTCTGTACAAGAGCTGTATAACAACAAAACTGGTTAACGTGTCCTCAGATAGTTTTAGAGGAGGTATTGATAGATGATGGATGCTCAAAGAGAGAGAATTGCTTTGCTCTGTTAGGTCAATCCTGTCCTGGTAAACTGCAACATATCCGTGAACAAATAGGCAGAAGAAGTTGGACTTAGTACGTAATTAAAGGCATAAAGAAATAAACGAATTTAAGAATGTTTGAAAGAATCAGAGTAGAGTTTTAAAGGAGTTGGGGGAAGAGAGGTTTGATATGATCAAAATATCATTTATACGTGGTGAAATCCTCAAATAATAAAACATTTTTATAAAAATGTGTTATTTCTCAGTCTAGCATATTTCCAAGATATTTAATGTAAAATAAGTTATATAATTATACAAGTTTTATTCAATGGTTACCATTAATAGTAATAATTTTGTCCTAAATTAAAAACCCAATCCACTAAAATACTATAGGCTTTACACGTGAATTGAAATAATGCGTCCATGCACTAGAACACTTACTAAACATTGAGGAGAAGAAGGAGGAAGATGAGAAGAGGGATGAGAATAAGAATAAGAAAAAGAAGAGGAAGGAGAAGAAGAAGAAGAAGAAGAAGAAGAAGAAGAAGAAGAAGAAGAAGAAGAAGAAGAAGAAGAAGAAGAAGAAGAAGAGAATCATGAAGAGGATCATAAAAACTATTGTTATTCACATCTGGTATCAGAATTTCAAGAGAGTATTCAAACAGTATTTGAAGTGTTTCTGAACTATTCATCTTTGATGTACACATGGATACCAAGTTTTAATGTTGGAGAGCTTTGCAAAAGATAGCTGTGCACTGACCAACTCTAGAAGAGAAATGTAAGTACACTATGGGAGTATTTGCTAATTGCAAGAAGTAAATCTAATATTGCAAAAAATCAATTTATTTGACTACTTCTTAAATTTGTAATAATTTTGTCTTTATGATCTCCTCTAATGATGAAGAATGCCTTTGGAACACTATAATGTATGAAAGTTAATTGGATTTTTCAATATAGCATTCAGAGGACTAAGTCTTGAAAATAAATTTTTATTCAGAATGGTCATCTTCCAAGTAGAAAATTAAAAGTAAGTAATTGAGAAATAAAATGTATATGAATAGTTATATTGAAACATCCAAATCTATTTTTATTAAATTATTTTATTTATTTACATTCCAAATGTTGCCCTCTTCCTGGTCCCCCCTTACCGAGTTCTTTATCCCATTCACATCCCACCATGTTTGCTTCTGAGTGGGTGCTTCCACACACACTCACCCACCACACCTTACTCCTGCCAGTGTCGCCCTTCACTGGGGTTTCAAATATCTACAAAACTAGTCACATCCTTCCCCACTGAAGCCAGACAAGGCAGTCCTCTGCTACATAAGTCTCGGCAGCCATGGACCAGCCCATGTATGGCTGGTAGCTTTTAGATTGGTAGCTTAGTCTCTGGGAACTCTTAAATATCCAGGTATGTTGTTACTGTTGTTCTTCCTATGGGGTTGCAATCCCTTCAACTCCTTCAATCCTTCTCCTACTGTCCCATAGGGGTACCTGATCTCAGCCCAATGGTTGGCTGTAAGTATCTGCATTTGTCTCAGTCAGCTGCTGGTAGAGCCTCTCAGAGGACAGCCATGCTAGACTTCTGTTTGCAAACACAATATAGCATCGGTAATAGTGTGGGGGTTTGGTGTCTGAACATAGGATGGATCCCAAGTTGGGCTGATAACTGAATGGCCTTTCCTTTAGTAACTATTCCATTTTGTCCATCCCTGCATTTCCTTTAGACAGGTACAATTCTGGGTCCCTCACCCATATTCAAATTTTTTGACTCAAATTTAGTTTTCAAATAAGTCTTCTGTTTGAAATATGAATGTACGTACCATGAGCTGACCTTAGAGAGTATCAGCTGATTAGGTTTACATGTCTAGATGTATAAACTTTCAATTTTGATAATCTTTAAGTGATCAAAAAAAATCTCCAAACAAACTGAATAAAACTATAATTCTAAAAGGCTGTAAAATAATTGATTTTCACGTTTCAGCACAAAAATATTTAAAAATTATAGACTAAACAATTAAAATTGAAGAGAGATTATGTGAACAAAACCTATATTTTGTGAGATGATCAGACTATAAAAAGACCATGTTTCTTGTTTTGGACTGTAGCATGCTTTTCTAATTTCTGAGATAAAGTGAAGAAAATATGGGACAAAAGAAATGTCATTTTTATTTAATAAAAGGAAGTCCACATGAAATTATGAATTGTCAATATTTTATATTTAATATTATTTGAAACTGTGGCTTTGTTTTTAAATAAGAATATTTATCAAGATCAAATAGAAGGAATATAAAGCAAGTCCAAGTGAGAGGACCATGTTATGAGGAGGTCCTTCCTTGCTGTAGGCTTCAGTGGCACAAGCGGCAGACAACAGCCATTTATGGAACTAACACACAGTGGCATAGCCAAGGAGCACTGATTTGATGACTCTGAGCTATAAAAAAAAGCAATCTAGCCTTCTACACCAGAGGTCAATGACTTTTCTCACAATTGACAATTTCAGCATTGGTATAAGACCCTTCATAGGCTAAAGGTAGATGTCATTGATACCTAAATACTGGTGTTAATTAGAAAAGCAAAATTTTCATTTCAAATACATCACCCCCTCAAAGAGACAGCTAATTCCAAACTGTTAAATTCCTAAATATCACATTGTTAATAGGGTTAATAAGGTTAACTCCTGTCTTTTGACAGTCCCAATAAAGTAGTCATGGATACCCATCTCCGGAACACCAATTTAAGGAATGACAACAGTTATTCATTGTGACCATAATGGGAGGAAAAACAGAGAGTGCAGTTATACTCCACCTCAAGTCCATCATTAGGTTCCTAACATGACATGCAAATTTTAGGAGAGATCAAGACTCCACAGTCTTGACCAAGGAGTTGTCCTACACACATTGACTCACCAGTATCAGGATTCCTGGATCTCTGAAAATATGGTCTTATAAATTGCCAGAACTGTGTGAGATCTTTTCAAGGTACCTAACTGAGTAGCATTAGAACTTCACCATTTCTCTTTCATAATCAAGTTTCCTAGGGAAATCCACTTTTTGGAGCATGTTCTTAGAATAGATCTATTACCAAAGGTAAGGGTATAAGTGTATCTTTAGAACATCTCTTCTGTCAGGATAATTATAACACAGGCATAATAGGTATTTATGGATAGACAAGAATAAGTTGCTGATATGCTTTTTGCCAACATAGAATAAAATAAACTTAATTTTTTGCCTACTATGATGAAGAAAGCAAATGAAATAATAAATTGCAAGATCTTGGCATTCATGTAAGCCACAGCAAGCCCCAAGAGGAACAGCCTAAGGTGATCATCTCTACATAAGGCCTCACTGGTTTAGGGTACAGCCATTGCAAAGATGCAGGAAAGAGAACAAAATCCTCCAGAAACACACAGATATAAGAACTTGAGAAGACCCAAAGAATAGAGCACCGGTAAGAATCCTGGAAAAGAAAGATGTAAAAAGAAAGAACTGTGAAGCATTGCAGTGTTTTGCACATTGCTCACCTGAGATCTGCTCAGTCCTTCTATATTAGTAAACTATCCTGAGAAAGAACCACATAGAGATGAGCAGAAATGGACACTGAGGTTCGTATCTGGAGCCAAGAGTTACTGTGCTTACCACTGGACCAAAAATCCTTTAGTGTATGTATCACTGGGTAGAATATACAGGAGTGTGTGTGTGTGTGTGTGTGTGTGTGTGTGTGTGTGTGCGTGCTCAAGCTCTAAAGTAGCATAGAAAAAAATAAACTATTTTGCAATAGAACAAACAAAACTATAGTAAAATCGATGGAACCAAACTGACTTTTAACATAAGTAAATTTACATATATATGTATACATATGTAAAAACAAAAAAACAAATTTGAAAAACAATAGGGCAAGGTTAATGAAATGAGGAAAAGAAAAGGGAAAACACTGTAATTATATTTCACTTTTGCATATTAAATCTACATATATACATATACATGTGATAGTTTATATATGCTTGTCCAAGGAGTGGCACTATTATTAAGAGGTGTGGTCTTGTTGGAATAGATGTGTCACTGTGGTCATGGGTTTAAGACCCTCACCCTAGCTTCCTAGAAGTCATTCCTCTACTCTGCCTGCATAATTCCTGTCTAGATGATGCCCTGCTCTCACCTTGATGATGATGGACTGAACCTTTGAACCTATAATCCAGCCCCAATTAATTGTCCTCTATAAGATTTGCTATGGTCATGGCGTCTGTTCACAGTAATAAAACCCTAAGACAGAAGTTGGTACCAGGGACTAGGGTATTGCTATGATAGGCCTGACCATGCTTTTGTTTGGAAGAATATGGATTTGGGGACTTTGGATTTGGAAAGCAGTGCAATGCTTTCAATGGGGCTGAATGGGCAATCCTAGTAGGAATATGAGAGACTTTGTTACTAAGAGTGATTTGAATTGTGCAGACCTGGCCCAATAAGTTTCAGTGAAAATTTTCAATATGTGGCCTAGAGACTTTTTTTGATATTTTGGTAAAGAATGTGGATAGTTTTTGTCCTTGTCTGAAAAATTTGCCTATGGCTAAGGTAAAGAGACTCAGATTAATTGCATTGAAAAAGAAAGTCTCAGAAATGCCCATCATAGACTTTGTTCTCTGGTTAAGTCTTATGAAGAACATTTTAAATAAGCATACCAATCTGAGAAAGGAAGTGAAATGGAGCCTAATTCTGTGTTCTAAGAGATAGCAGATTAAGAGAGTGGGACTTTGGGGCAAGATCCTACCCAGCTAAATTTAGATCCAGGCATTGTGGTACACACCTTTATTCCCATGAGACAGGCATGCAGATCTCCAAATTCAGGGTCAATCTTAAGTTGTAGGACAGCTAAGCTTAGGCAGTAAAGGAGTTGGAAAACAGAAAGCTGGTAAAAATGTAATATAACAAGGTGGCCAAGTTCCAGCCCCACAAAACTCTAGAACTCAGCAGCTTTGGTCATTTGGCTCTGGCTTTATAGTCAAGAGGAGAAGGAGACTATGGGGACAATTGATACTGGTTAGCTGGAGCTAAGAAATTAATGATGATTAAGAAGAAACCAGGATCATTGAGGTGAAATCTTCTGGTAATCATTTTCTTAGAGCACAAAGAAGTTGTGTTCCAGAGATAGCCAAGGTTGTATCCCATGATGCAATTGTACTTGGTGTGTGTTAGTGCGGCTATCAAGGTGACTCAAGATAAGGGTAGTTACTCAAAAGCTTGTCATGTAGTTGGAGCAGAGAATCAAATCTTTCCAGTTGCTGTCTGACCGCCACTCAGCTACTGTGGAAACACACACACACAAATAAATAATAAAAGCCAAATCAGTAAAATTAAAAATGGCATAACAAGAGTCATCTACATATAATTTGAGATAATAAATAATGTCACAAATGATAGATCATATAAGATGACATAGAAGTAAAATAGGTAATAAAGGATTATTCAAATTTGTTATTGAAACAAAGTTTAAAACTTAGAAAAAATTAACATATACTTGAACTATATAAAGATCCAAAGTCTGCTTAAGAAGAACTAACCTAAAGGATTTGATGAATATTAAAGCAATTTAATTTGTTTTTATTTTTTGCCACATAGAAAACTCTAGGGCTAGGTAATTTAGTTATAGAATTCTATTAAACAAAAAAAACTACCCAATTTTTCCATGAGATTAAAGAAGAGGCAATGATTCCCTCCTAATAAATAAAATTATAGACCAATATTTCTAATAGCAAAAGTGAAATATTCCCATCAGAAACATAGCAATTAAGCTCACTATTATACAAAGAAATAATGCATTATATTTGAGAGGAATATATTACAAGCAAACATTAACATAGTGTTTAAAAATCATTCTATGTAATCAAGGTATCCAAACTTCTAGAAGAAAATATTTGTAACTAGAGACTAGCCAAAAATGACCCCTAAAGTGGAATTCATAAAATAAACTGTGATAAATTGTATTTCATAAAAGTGAAGAACTCTGGCTCTACAGCCACTTTTGAGGGAGACAAATCACAAATAACATAAATGTCTAATTTGATACATTAGATTCATAATAGGGAATAAGTATCAAGATTACATGAAGATATTTCAAAATAAACACTCCACTTTAAAAGTATGCAAACAATTTATAGAGGAACAAAACACTCCCTTGACACCTGTTTTAGAAAAGCAAATGTTAATTTGTTCCTTGAGACTTTCACAAGATGATCATTTTATTTTGAAAGAAAGAGATTCTGATTTTGAGGACCTAGCAAAGTCAATGGTATCCAAATCCAAATGGCTCAATTCTTTTCAATTACTGTATAGTTCCTATGGAAAACAAATACTGGACAGCTATCAATGAGTAGTAAATCCACAAACCCAATAGGATAAACTACTACCTCTACTGTCACTTACTTAAACTAGTATGATTCCCACAGATAAGTGTACGTCTCACCTGTTAACAAAGAATCTTTTTTTTTTTTTTTTTTAATTTTTAACAGCAGAAGACTACAGTAGAAAGCAACAGTTAATCAAAATACTGAACCACTGATCATGGGGCCTTGGCTCCAATTGAAATATCTAAATACAACTGCTTCAACTAAGGCTCAGAAAACATCAGGAATAAGAGAGAGAAAGATTATAGGAGCTAGAGGGCCAGGAAATCTACTGAGAAACTGTGTTCTATCTAGGAAATGGAAACTATACACATGAAATCTCAACTACATGGCTGACCAATGAAGACTTGAACAATTCCAACACAGATAACATTTCAGGGTAGATGGGAGAGATTCCACAGAGCCCCATATCTAGATGATAATCAATTATCAACTTCTGAGAAAGAAAATCCGACTTCACCCAGGGATAAAACCCCTGACTGCTTATCCAATTCTTGATGATAAGACATAGAAACATTTACATGCAGGAAACATTGAATTACTCAACTGGTTGTATTCTTTTATATCAAATGTAATAAAAATGATTGAAGAACGGTAGGTTTGTTCATTTGAGAGGGATGGTAGATATACATGAGATGTACAGGCAGGACAATATGGAGGTAATTTAAAGTAATTATATTCAATTAAATTTTAACAGGATAGGTATGTGAAAGAAGGATTATTGAGTTTTGGAGTGATAGGAAGATTTGGGATGGATATAATTGAGATATGTGGAATCACATACATAATACTGACAGACTTAAGTAAATTGATATTAGTCTTTTAGTCCTTTTATTCTTAGGCAACATAAAGCATGAATGTCAGTGGAAAGTATGGAAACCATGCTGGACAGAGGGTATTGTTTTAGTTATCATCTTTTGCATTGCCAGGCAAAAAATACACAATGCTATTTCTAGTGATGAGGGCTGTGGGCAAATAAATACGAAAATGTAAAGAAACGAAGAAAAATATGTTTGAGTCCAAGGAATGAGTCCCCATAAAGAACTAAAGCAATACTCATTGCTATTTTGGCTTAGCTACAGTTGTAGAGCCTCAGCAGTAATTTCCCTAGCTCAGCATCAGCTCTCGTGACCCATTCCATTTGTCAAGGGGACACATAGTGCTTACTGCTCTAGTGGCTTTATGACCCAGCTCTCCTGAGTCTCTCCCTAAATGTATCTCTCTATATGTACCTCAGCTTTCAGCATTTTCTTATTCTGCTAATCTCTCTCTCTCTCTCTCTCTGTCTCTCTCTCTCTCTCTCTCTCTCTCTCTCTCTCTCTCTCTCTCTCTGTGTGTGTGTGTGTGTGTGCATCTGTGTTGTAAATTTTCTAATACTACTTTACATATTTTTTTCTAATTATAATAGGCAACCAGAGTGCTATTAACCCAAGCTGTGATTGGGTTCTTTATAAAACATTATTTTAAAATATTGGATGACTGTTAAAAGTAGAAGAAAGGCATTCAGAATGAAAACGCTAGACAAGCACTGAAGGTGAGTGTAGATTCTCTAAAGAGATTTATGTCATCTAGTTTCTAGTTGTTTTTGTTTCCAGTATTACCATGGCTTTTTTATGCAATATAGCAAAACCTTTGAACATTAAGTATGAAAATGAATATAGTGTTTGTGTCCGCATATGTTAGAACCAATGGGTAAAACTGATGAAATATCCAGAAATAGAAGTAATATAAACATACATATTCCTTCCTATGTATAAACAACTGCTACAGGCTTCTGAATAGGTCAAAATTTTATATCAGAATTCAACTACCAGCATTAATATCTAGGGACAGAAAAGAAAATAAATGTGTGACAATTATAAGATCTACCCTCTCCATCACTAATCAATTTTTGTATTTCTTAAATTTTGAGATTATAATTTAATAACTTTTCTCACTTCCCTTACCTTTCTCCAAACACTTTCATATCCCCTCATTATCTTTTAAATTCATGGCGTTTTATTCACTAATTTATGTTGTGTGCATGTATATTTGCATATGATATATGTATGCATATGTGTATATGTGTATATTCCTTTATATAACCTGCTCAAATCTCTTTTTAAGTATATCCCTTATTCAAGAAGATGATATCAAGAGTTGCACTTTTGACCTAGTGTTTGCAAAGGAGTTTTCAGACGTGTTTTAAGTCATGTAACTCATTTAATATGGATTGAATTGTCTGCTTAGTGATGAAGTTAATAATACCAACCATGCAGCATGCCTAGCAGAGTTATTGGTTTGGCAAGTTTCAGACATGACTTTAAAGGGACACACTGAATAATCACATAGTGAAATATTAAGCCATTTGAAAATGTAGGCCAGTCTATGTCTATTAGGCTTTGTTCCTTTTCAAGAAGCAACATGTTAAAGATTGAAATGCCATGTGATCCATAGTGGGAAGACTGTCTATTCAGTGCCGACTTGACACGCAGAGTGAGATCATGCCTCAAAATTAATAAAACGGGGGAAAAGGAAAATTCTTGAAAACAGGTGGACACATTGACTGAAGGTGGATTGGTTCCTAATTTAAAAACCATATGGCAAATAGCAATAGTAATAAAATGTAGGAAATGGAGCATTATATGTTAAGGAGCTAAATTTGCTTATATAATGATGAAAGTATGGTTATTTTGAATATTTTATTTTAGAAAGGCTTACTTAAATTTTGAAAGTACAGATATAAAAGTTTACAATCATTTAAAATATATGAGCAAACAGATCTATACAACATTTAGACATGTAGATACACATAAACAGAGAAAAATTTAAAAATTGTAAAATAAGAAAGTGATATATAGGGCATGTTACTGTATAAATAGGATCTCCTACATTTTATATATTTAAATCTTTTGTGCAATAAACAAAATGAAATTTAAATTTAAGGATTTAGAATCTTGACTCCTTTCTGCTAATAATTTTTTGAAGAATTTCTACTACAGTTTGAGTCACAAGTACACAGCAAATGAAAAAATGAAATATTGTAAATTTTGCTTCTAAGGTTTGAACATCTTATACGAATTTGAATTTTTCTTTTTTTCTTAGATATTTTCTTTATTTTCATGTCATATGATTTCTTCTTTCCTAGTTCCCCTCAAAAAATGAATTTGAATTGTTATATTACTTATTATGAATATTAAACATATCCTAATAGCTTGGGCTGTGGCAAATATCATCCACAAAATTATCAGAACCTCTGCATAGGCAGTTATTTATACTTGAAAGTCTTACTATAATATGCTCATTGTCACTAACATTCTATGGTGCATACTACAAGAAAGTGCTCTGCAAGCATTTTTATTAGCCATTATTAATGTCTTTCCCCATGTGCACTTGAGGTGGATTAAGCACATATTTCACCACATTGTTTGATTTATGTGCAAGAATTTTTCTCTCTTTATTTAGTTGTAATTTATAACTTTTAGCTTTCTAATTGTTTTTAAACCTAGAGATTTTTCCAAAGTTATCCTTGAAGTAAAAGTACTTTCTAGCAATTCTTTATTTTTCAACACATTTGAGAAAATATTATTATTTCAGACAAAGCAACGATCTTTTAAATTTTATACTACTCACTTTGTGAAGAAACTTAAAATTGGATTTATATTTCATTTTTATTTCATATTAGTTCTCCGTATTAGATCTTAGTTTGAGATTATTCATTTATTGCTATGTTCTTAAATTTTGATTTAATAGAGCCAAAAAATTCAAGATTTCAAAATTTCTTTTATGTAAATTGATTAGGATATTAAGCATTCTTCATTAATTGAAATATATACTATTCACTCATGATCCTCAGGTTTCTTAAATATAAAAAGGGGCAGATTCTTGTGAGAAATTAACTAACTCTCAATTGTGCTTTATTTGTCACAGTATCTTGTCCATGTTAAACACATTACTAATTTATTTATTTATTATCTTTAATCATTTTGGTTTTTACAGTCCAGTCATTATCCCAGTCCTAGTCTGCCTTCCCACAGTTCCTCATTCCATACATCTTCCCCCCTGTCTCCAAGAGGATGTCCCCATCCTCACCTCTCCCCACACCCTGCCAGGCCTCCCCACTCCCTGGAGTCTGAAGTCTCTTGAAGATAAGATGTTTCTCTCACTGAGGTCAGACCAGGGAGTCCCCTGCTGTGTATGTGTTGGGGGCCTTGGACCAGCTAGTGTATGCTGCCTGGTTGGTGACTCAGTGTCTGAGAGATCTCGCGGGTCCAGGTTAGTTGAAACTGCTGGTCTTCCTATGGGGTTGTCCTCCTCCTCAGCTTCTTCCAGCCTTTCCATAATTCAGTACAGGGGTCCCTGACTTCAGTCTATTTGTTGGATTTAAGTATCTGCATCCATCTCTGTCAGCTCTTTGTTGGGCCTCTTGGAGGACAGCCAAGCTAGGCTCCTGTCTATAAGCACACCATAGCATCAGTAATAGTGTCAGGCCTTGGAGCCTCCCCTTGCGATGGATCCCAATTTGGGCCTGTAGCTGGGCCTCCTGTCCACCAGTCTATTCTACATTTTTGTCCATGCAGTTCTTTTAGACATGAACAATTCTGAGTCAGAGTTTTTAACTGTGGGATGGCAACCCCATCCCTCACTTGATGACCTGACTTTCTATTGGAGGTGGACTCTCCAAGTTCACTCTCCCCTCTGTTGGGCATTTCATCTAAGCTAGTCCTTCCTATTGAGTACTTAGAGTCTCTCACACACCCCCAGGTCTCTGGTACATTCTAGAGGGCCCCTCCACCTCCCACCTCCCACCTCCCAAGGTTGACTGTGTCCATTTATTCTTCTGGCTCTCAGGGATTCCCTCCTATTCCCTCCTCCAATGCCTGAACATATTCCCCTTTTCCCCTCTCGCTACCCCCCACCCAAGTCCTTCCCTCACTTGTGCCAACTATAGTTATTCCAATACTTGACTCAGCTAATTTTATTTGATTTGTGAACAAGTCATGAGTTTATCTCTTTAAAAATTATTATGAATTTATCTCTTTAAAAAAACTTTCCCCAATACATTAGAATTTTATACCGTACTATATTAGTATCACAATAACATTTTCCATAATATAATTAATTATATATAATTATGTATAATTATGTAATATATGTAATATTTATATGTTATATAACAATTAATTACAAAAATACAAAATATTTGAGGCAAATACACTCACTGATGGATATATTGCCTTTCCACTTACTACCAGAATTTCTCTTAAGTAAGATTCTGAGTAAAATCAGATTGTGGCAGAAACAAAGAGATTTTTTAAGATGTGGAAGCCATTGTGATAGAAAATGGCCTTTCTGCCTCTTTCAGTATTTTCAACTAGCCTACAAGAAGTCTTAATGAAACAGTGCTGCTGTCGAGTCTTTAGCTTTGCAAGTATTGAAGAGTAATCGTAGGCAGAAGCCAAGCACAAGTCGCTGTGTGAAGACATCAGCCTCACGGCTTTGTGGTACAGACCTGTCACGGTTCTGTGATCACCATGTCTGACCCCTGATTCACACACGCAGCTGAGGGTGTGTGAACTCTCTGTCACTGGCTTCTGTTCCCCACTTTGATAAGTATGCAGGCTTATCTTCCTGTCTGCATTTTGCACATCATTGCCCCATAAACTAAGATCTACCCCTTTTTACTTCCCTATGACCCTGTGTGTATTTCATTCCTTATATTCAGCTGTCCTTGGTGCACAGAATATCTAGAGTTGCTTCCTTTTCCTGTGCTTGGCTAGAAATAATTTTTCAATGGAGACTGGTAGGGAGTACATTATATATGTTTTTTTGTGATCTGGTTACATGAGGTGAGAGAATGTCAGGAGAATGATTTCTGGTAGCTCATAAAAGGCCAAGTGAGTGAGAAACACATTACCTGATACATTCTTTTTTTTTTCCTTTAGATATTTTCTTTATTTACATGTAAATTTCTCCTTTCCCAGTTTCCCCTCCAACAAACAAACAAAAAAACAAAACCAACAAGAACAAACCCCTGTTGCCTCCCCCTTCCCCATGCCTGCCACCCCACCCTCTCCCACTTATTGGCCCTGGCATTCTCCTACACTGGGGCACAAAACCTTCCCAAGGCCGAGGTCCATTCCACCTATTGATGATCAAATTTACAATCCTCTACTATACACATGCTGCCAAAACAATAAGTCCCACTATGTATAGCCCTTGGTTGGTAGTTGGGTCCCTGGGAGCTCTGAGGGTACTAGTTAGTTCATATTGTTGTTCGTTCTAAGGGGCTGCAAAACCTTCAGCTCCATAGATCCTTTCTCTAACTCCTTCACTGGGGACCGTGTACTCAGTTCAATGAATGGCTGTGAGCCTCTACATCTGTATTAGTCAGGTATTGTCAGAGCCTCTCAGGAGATAGCTATATTTAGGCTGGCTTGTCCTTCTTCAGTCTCTGCTCCATAGTTAATCTCTGCAACTCCTTCCGTGGGTATTTGATTCCCCCTTTTAAGAAGGAATGAAATGTCCACCTTTTGGTCTTCCTTCTTCTTAAGTTTCTTGTGGTTTGTGGGTTGTTCTTCCTGTATTC
>JADRCD010153128.1:0-13948 GCA_019843815.1 Montemys delectorum
CACACACACACACACACACACACACACACAATCTTAGAGTGTTTTTAATACCCTACATTATCTGTAGGGTAATAATTTAACTCTTTACATGACATAATCTTGCAACTTTAGCAAAGGCTAATTAAAAATTTTTAAGAGTTTCAGTCACATGTGTGAACTCAAGCCCCAACTCACTGAAGTAAGATCACATTAGTTAGCATCTTGGAACCTAAGTGGACTTTCAGCAATGACAAAACAGAGGCAGCTCTCAGGAGCTAAGCTAAGCTTCTAAGTGACAATGGAGGACATTGGTTTTTGGCACTATCTTGATAATTGGTCCCAATTCCTGGATGAAAACAAACTGCCAAAGCATAATGAGTTGTGTGTGGACAAAGATGTTAAAATAAAAGCCAACTGAAATCATGTTGAAAAAACGGAGATTGACAAAAAGTAGACTAAAGAGTTGACTTTCTCAAGCAGAGGCAGATGTTTGAGCAACATATATTACACACACACACACACACACACACACACTCCAGAATAGGATGGGTACAAACTCTTATTATAAACTATTTTTTAAAAAAGACATTCTGTATGGTCTTTCCTTGATTAAGCCATTCTGTAGGGTTTTTCCTCAGGTGAAAAAGCCTTTCTTTTATAAGGAGATCTGAACTTGTGGTAGGCTTAAAGGTCCTCCTGGGTCTCAGGCTGCTTCTGCCTGTCCCACAGATGAGCTGGTGTTGTTCGTATAAAATTGGGGGAAACTATAGAAGATTCAGGAGAGACCAGGCTAAGAGTTGGGTTGGGCATTCTCCACAGTGCTTTTGTGAATTACTTATTTTGCAAAAATGAAGGAAACTGTTTTTCATAAGGGAATACCAATATAAACTTCTTTTCTAACAGAATTCTGACTTGGGAATAGTTCTGGCCAAAACACAACAAAGATTTGTTCCCTAGCTCCACTGCAAATACAGGTTGCTAAGTGACCAGGCTGTGGTAATGAAACATAAGCAAAGAGTCACAGGTCTTAGAGCAAACACCACCTGCAATTAGCTCGTCTTTACCCCTTGTTCTGTGACTCCTTCCATGCTGGATGCTGTCAACACTGTCTGAAAGTAGAAAGAGTCACCTGATGTCCAAAGAAATGAGGGCTACACCTATTTGATCAAAGTTGCTGCATGTAGATGGTGTTTGTGAAGTGTGTCTGAAAACAATTGCTAGATGACACTATACTGCATAGGAAACCCTGAAAGAGATAAACTACTCAGTTAAGGGCATATACATTTGCCTGAAAGAGTACATTGCATATTTTGTTTGAAGAAAGCATATTCTATTTCTCCTTAGATTATTCTTTAAAAAATCAGAAACTTTTAATTTTCCTGAATTTCTGAGAGCCCGTGTCCATCCATTGAACAGGACTCTTTCAAAATCAGAGTAGACCAGTGTGTGTGTGTGTGTGTGTGTGTGTGTGTGTGTGTGTGCAAAATGATAAACAGGTGTTTGATAGATGCCCATTGTTCTTTTCAAATGGTGAAAGTGTTGGAGAGTTGCTCAATGTCATCCTTGTTCTACCTATAGATCCTGGGGTTCCTATTGTTAACTACAGTTTCATGTGTGATTTGCATTTGGATTATTAGACACGCTTACATGAGACTTAGAAAGCAGAAGTTATAGGCAGCTGTCCTTACTCCATCTGTGTGTGGAGTGCTTCTTGCTTTCCTGTGTCAGTAAAGCTCCTAAACACTGCTAGCCTTACATCTCTCCCAGCATCCACTCTGTGGGCACAGCAGGCCTGTTACATGCCAGAGACAGTGTCTGCTTCATTGAGGCCGGGTTCTGGTTTGTAGAGTTAGGACTGCAGAAGAGGTGTGACTTCCTTTGATGACCAGATCTGATGTGTGACTTTGGGAGACTTTCCAGGTACCTAGAATCAGTTTCTTTCGTTTTAATTCTTTCTCCCAGAGAGTCTGTTTCTTTAGTTCTTCCAGCTAGTCTACAAACCACTAAACATCAAGTCTGTCTCTCCTTCCATTGGTAGAGTGAGTCATTGTGGAGAAGTCACAGGTTATAGTACTTTTTATGGATTAGTTACAGCTTTATGAGTTGCACTCCTCTCTACTGAAGCCCCGACCATGAAAGCAGATGTAGAGAGATGTACTAGCTCTGTGTGCCCTTGAGTGTCTGTGGTGACCAAAGCCTTTAAGGACACTGCTTGAGTTAAGGTTTCTATTGCTTTTATAAACACCATGACTAAAAGGAACTTGGGGAGGAAAGGGTTTCATTTTATAGCTTGCAGCTCATCATCCAGGAAAGTCAAGGTAGAAGGGACTCCAGGGACAAACTGATGCAGAAGCCATGGAAGAGTTCTGCTTACTGGTTGCTCTCCAAGGCTTGCTCAGACAGTTTTCTAATACCTCAGGAATACCTGCTGCAGGGTGCCACTACCCACAATTTTCTATCATAAATTAAGAAAATATAGCATAGGCTTGCCCACGGGCTAGTCTGGTTGGGGCATTTTCTCAAATTGAGTTTCTCTCTTCCCAACTAACTCTTGCTTGTTTCAAGTTGACATAAGCGCAACACTCCAATGGGCACAGTGAAGAAAATACATCTCATACTTAAGCTGCTGGGATTTTTAGAAAAACTGTTACTGCTGAATTATACCTTATTCTTAAAAGATATAGAATTTAGAACCCAAGAGTAGGATGTGTCTTTAATAGTAAACTCTAAAGTATATTGCTTTTGTTTAATGGTTTACCAGAGGGAATCAGAAAACTATTATTGATAACTAGAGCCATAGAGATCCACGGTTTGTAATGTTGAAACATTTGTCTGCAACAAATTGAAAAGTCAAAATGGCACAACTGACTTTAGGGTAAAGGTTGAGATAAAGTTATTAATCATGGACCCGACAGATGGCTCAGCTGTTAAGAGCACTGACTGTTCTTCCAAAAGTCCTCAGTTCAAATCCCAGCAACCACATGGTGTCTGTCTCTCAACCATCTGTAATGGGATCTGATGCCCTCTTCTGAAGAGAGTGACAGTGTACTCACATATATTAAAAAGAAGAGAGGTAGATGAATTGTTTATTGATTGCTACGAGTTGCACTTGATAAGCTATTGTAAGGGAAAAATGAGTTCCTAAGGATAAGTGAAAGAGACTAGAGCCTGCAAAAAGGGACTTCATAGGGTTGGAAAAGGCAAATGCCTCTCCCCTCAAAATGATCAAAGATAAAACTATTGCTTGAGCAAGTAAAAAGTAGTAAAACTCAGCAAAAGTCAGATCAGCGACCACAGATTGGGCTGTGGTGCCCTGGCATGCCATTCAGTTACACCAGATGACTCAAAATGACTTAAGATGGTTCAGGAACATGCCATTGCTAATAAAAGGAAAGAGAGCTGGAGGTAGGAGGAGCATAGCAGAATAAAGACAGACACTCAGGGCAGAAGAATGCAAAGATACACCTAGAAAGTAGGTAGAGAGTCAAGGAAGCATATGTTTGTAGGACAGTTTCATTGTTAGAAGACTCCATTCTAGACTAAATGTGACCACAGTTCTCTGAGATTCCTTACTTGGCATCCCAACATGTGTAGTCAGAGGTATGCTGGGAAAGCTGTCCAACCTTTAAGGGAGGCATATTTTCTTTTTTGTTTTTAAAATTTTAATTAATTAATTTTTTTACACTCCATATTTTATTCCCCCTCAATTCACCCTCTGACTGTTCCACATCCCATGCCTCCTCCCCACCCCTCTGTCTCCATGTGGATGTCCCTATCCCCAACCCCACCTGACCTCTAAATTCCCTGGGGCCTCCAATCTCTTGAGGGTTAGGCCCATCAACTCTGAATAAACACAGACCCTGCAGTCCTCTACTGTATGTGTGTTTGGGGCCTCATATCAGCTGCTGTATGCTGCCTGTTTGGTGGCCCAGTGTTTGAGAGATCTTGGGGGTCCAGGTTAATTGAGACTGCTGGTCCTCCTACAAGTTCTCCCTTCTCATCTGCTTCTTTTAGCCTTTCCTAATTCAACCACAGGGGTCAGCAGCTCCTGTCCATTGGGTGGGTGCAAATATCTGCATCTGACTCTTTCAGCTGCTTGTTGGGTCTTTTGGAGAGCAGTCATGATAGGTCCCTTTTTGTGAGCGCTGCATAGCCTCAGTAATCAGTGTCAGGCCTTGGGGCCTCCTAAGGGAGGCATATTTTCAATTCTCAATAACCACCTTAGACAAGGACAAAGTAAAAGCTTGCTGAGGACAGAATTCCAGAATCCTCAAGGACGGTGAACAGTGAGCCTCTCCAATGAGCCCAGGTAGACTATTCTGCAGTCATTCTTTAACTCTGGAGTAAGTGTTCTGTAACTCTTAGCCAGTCCTATACTGAACTATGGGTCAATGGAAGAAGATGTGTGTGGGCCTGTTATAGAAGTGATCAGCATACTCTCTCGTGTCTGGGACTTGTGAGTTGCCGTTCCAAGTAGGGGTAAGTGACAATAGTTTGTGCACTAGAAGGAAAAGGAACCCAGAAGGCTGATAATTGTGATGAGTATTTACCAAATATCCCACTTTACTCTGTCATGAAAGAAATCTCCAGAGTGTTTTCGTCTTGCAAAATGGAAAGTCAAGGCCCCAAACAACTCCTGTCCCCACCCCAAGTTCCCAGTCCTTGGTAACTGGGATTCTGTCCACTTGCTAACTACCTTTTGTCTCTACAAATTGCACTACTGTAGGTCACCTATGTAAATGGAGACATTTAGCATTCATTTGTCTTTTTCCTCAGTCTTCGTTTATGTAGCACAGTATTTCCAAGTCTCTGTGTTGTCGTCCATCATAGGATTTACTTCCTATTTAAGGCTGAGTAACATTGTGTTACATAAATGTGTCACACAGTAACCATCCGCCCATCCAAAAATAAACTTTTGGGGTGTTTCTAGCTCTTCACTATTGTAAAACACTCTGCTTGGGTGACCTGATCCCTGAGGTCCAGTGGGGCAATTCCTGTATTTTTTTAGTCACTTTGTTGCTGTATTTTCGTTACCTTCATCAAAATACCATGACAAAAAGCAATGTATGCAAGAAAGAATTTATTTTGCCTTATGGTTCCAGAGGGATGAAGTCCATTAATGCAGGAAGCATGGCAGGAAGTGGCAGCTGTGGCAGCAGGAGCAGGAAGCTGAGAGCTCATGAATACCTTCAACCACAAGCAGAAAACAAGAACAAACCAGAAGTGAGAGGGAGGACATGCTCCCTTTAGCAAGGCGGCCTGTCTCCAAAACCTCTCCAGTGTTAGTAAGCAACTGGGAACCAAGGATTCAGATGCCCGAGTCTACAGAGGACATTTCTCATTCAAGCCATCATGTTCTATTTCCCATGGCCTGCTGCCGTAAGCAAGGAAGTACATACTAAGTGAGCATTTTCCATTCCAAATTCCTATATGATTAAAATGGCAGAGATCCATGCTGACCCAAGACATGTATTTAGGGTGAGTAAAAAATAAGACTTTTTTGGGGGGTTTGTTTTATTGTTTATTGTTGGTGAAAACTAATAATGTTCTTATTTTTTAAACTTAAATTTTGGTTTTCCTAATGTTTGTAGAAAAGAATTTTGGTGTGCCAGAGCCTCTCTTGTTGGAAAGGCTGATAAATGTAAGCCTTATTATACATTCCTTTTGTACCCATCCTGCCCAGCCAAACCTTTCTTGGGACCATGCCTGTGGCTATGCCCACACCCATGACTTCCCCTTCATAAACTGGTGCAAGCTTGAGGAGAGCCCAAGTCTCTTCCCGTTCGTTACCTCTTCCTTCACTTTGATGTCTATATTTTAGTTTATCAGCTTCATTGCACCAGCGTGTTCAAGAAGACTGAGTTTGGCTGAAAGCATCAAATCCTTAAATAATTGTGACTAAGAAAAGAGGAGCTAGATTTCATCCTAGCTTTAAACCACGACACATTGGTCCACCGCCAATGGGGTGGTCTGCCTTCTCATTGTCCCATCATGTTCATCATCATCGCCTTCTGTATTGGGGGCTGAATGCTAGATCCATCTTCTTCTTATATAAGTGCATTTGGAGTAGTAGAAAGGGTAAAAGAGAAATAAATGCCTCCTCTCTTCATGGAAACTCCCAGAGGCTGCTCTTATAATGTTTACTTTCATTCCATCAAAGGAAAAATAAATAATGGAATTCCTACTTTTGAAGAAGAGAAAACTGATGTTGCAATACAAGTGGCTGTGGTTGGCAGAACAATTATCTCCACATGTCCTAGGTGCAGGGCACTCATGTGGAAAACAAGAGCTATATAAGTGTGGTTAAGGTAATGATCTAAGATGGGGGATTATTCTTGATTATGCAAGTGAGTCCAATCTAATATTCTTAGATTCAATCTAAATTCTTAGAGGCTGGGATGTAAGTCAGAGTATTTGCCTAGCATGCCCAAGGCACTCAACCTTCCTCCTGTGGTGACCCTTCAATACAGTTCCTCTTGTGGTGACCCTAATCATAAAATTACTTTGTTATTACTTCATAACTGTAATTTTGCTACCATTATGAATCATAATGTAAGCATCTGATATGTAGGATATGTGATCCCAAACAGGATGAAACCTACAAGTTAAGAAATGTTGCTATAATTTCTATCCTTCAGGGTGGAGAGAGAGAGAGAAAGAGAGAGAGAGAGAGAGAGAGAGAGAGAGAGAGAGAGAGAGAGAGATACCCAGCTGTGGTCAGAAAGGAGATAATGACTTCCAAGGGAGGCCCTGAAAGCTTCCATGTGAGAACTCACCCCACTGGTGTACAAATGAGACCATGAACCTAGGAACGTAGGTGACATTTAGAGATCAAAAGAGGGAAGAACACAGTTTTCTCTGGAATCTCCAGAAAGGACAAGAGTCTAACCAATAGCCCAAATAGAACCATCCTGAACTTCTGACCAACAGACGTCAAAGACAATTCACTTCTGTGGTTGTAAGTCATCAGCCCTAAGGTTATTTTTTTATTGCAGTAGTAGAAAGTTAATAAAGTAGCCATCTCAGCCAATCTGCCGCCATAGTTTTGGCCATCTATGTTTCTGTACCCTCTTCTATTCCTATGTTACATAATCATATCCTAATCAAGGGTGGAACGCTTCAAATCCCACTTCATCTGTTCTAGTCTGAAGATGGATGACAAATACATTTTCTGAAGTCATGCAACTGGCTGAAACCTGTAATATTCTTTAGTGTTTTATGTAGCCCTCAGTGTGGGCAGCATGGAATACTTGAACTGTAAGGGGATGACGGTCACTTTCCATGGTTGGAGGTTATTGGGTACGTTCACACTCTGTGCTTGTGGGATCTTCCCCTGCCCATGAGCCTGTGTGTTATGGTATTATCTACAGCCAATAGCACAGAGGAGGTGGTTAGAAAATAAAATGCTGGTGCAGCACTTTTTTACAGACCACCCTCACCCACCAAACAACTCTGTGTTGTCTGAGACCAAAGAATTGCACCCCAATAAGTATGATTTACAATGATGTCCTAAGGGGTTGCAAGTTTCCAGGATGTGATGTGAAATATCAAAGAGAAATTATATAGAACAGCTTTGTCATCACTTTCAAATGATAGCATTCTGAGGTGACAATGTGGTAGCTCTCAGTCAAATACAATTTATTAAATTGACACTTAAGATAAATAGAAAACAATTTAAGGAAAACACAGTGTCTAGGGGTATAACTATAGTTTACTATTCTGCTTGGTATAGTATGGCTCCATTGACATTGTACTTCCTTTGAATTATCAAACACTTTAAAATGTAATGAGTCAACTTTGCCTTTATTCAGCAAATTCAGTAACCGCCTCTTATGTACCAATTTTTCATAGGCAATGAAGAGATATTGGTGAGAAAAATATTACAAAGTTTACAGCTCTCTGTAGTACAGCTGGATGCTATGATCTCAAGAATTTGGAAGGCTGGAACAGGAGCAATGTTGATTGAAGACCAGCTAGGGCTACATCATGAGACCCTGTCTCAGAAAATCGAAAGGAAATTGTTTTACTGTAACTTTAATTTTTTTCAAAACCTATTTTTAATAATGGTTCTTAAGTGCTTTAACCTCCCTTTTAGCCCATCACCCACCAGAAGTAGTGGGGAAAGAAAGGATACAGGGGAAGTGAACCTGTTTAGAAAGGTTCTTTGTGGCAACTCCAGTCTGTGTTGTCTGAAAATTGGCAGTTCAGTTCACAGGTCAGCAGTGGCATCTCAGTCCACTCACAAACACTTCATGGATGCACCAGCAGTTCAGTTTGGTAGAGTTGGATTAACAACAGCAGTGATATGACCTAGCAGAGATAGCTAGACCCCAGCCTTTGCATAAGTCAGCAGGAGGGAACAAGAGGAATTCCAGGTAGAAGTTCTCAGCTTCTCAGGGAAGCAAAGATCAAAGGTTGGCAAAGACTTGAGACCCACAAGTGTTGCACACCTAGCTGTACCAGCAAGCCAAACTTTGCCTTCATTATTATCCATTGAGTCCTATTTATAACCTCCAAATATCACATGTCCTCCATGTGTCTTGCCTCAGCACATGCATCTGTCTCAGCTGAGCTCACTCTGCCAATCAGCCCAAGTTTGTGGAAGCAGCAAGAAACTACAGTATACCACCAGAAATTTTTTGATGTGTTTCTCTCTATGGAGTCCCGACAAATGCAGTTCAACTACACAATGTAAGGCAGACCAATACATGTGTGTTGTTAGGAAAGAATCCTTCATCATGTGTCCTTTCACATGCTTGCTTTAGCAGAACATCCTTTCACCTGTGTCTGCTTCAGCTAAATGTTCTTTCACTTTTTTACTCCCAGCAAAATGCCATCCAACCAACTTTCCAAAGAAGTCTTAAGTTTCCATTTCATCTTACTTAGGGTTTTACTCCTTTGAACAGACACCATGACCAAGACAACTCTTATATGGATGTTTAATTAAGGCTGGCTTACAGGTTTAGAGTCAGTTCATTATCATCAAGGTGGGAGCATGATAGTGTTCAGGCAGACATAGTTCAGGAGGAGCTGAGAATTCTACATCTTCATCTGAAGGCTACTAGGAGAAGATTGGTTTCCAGGCAGCTAGGACAAAGGTCTTAGAGCCCACACTTACAGTGACATACTTCCTCCAATAAAACCATAGCCACTCCAACAAGGCCACACCCACTCCAACAAGGTCACATCTAATAGTGCCACTCCCTGGGCCAAGAATTTTCAAACCACCACAGAAGTGAATGGATGAATAACTAAAGAACACACATAAATATTACATTCCAGTGGTGATGAGTTCTGCTGAGGGAGTATGTACCCATCAGCTTGTTAAAGGCAAATTTTAATAAACAAAAGTCTAAAGCAACCACTTTAAAGTAAGGAAGGAAAGCAGGAAACTATTTAAGCAGAACAGTAGGTACATCGTCCCCTTGGCTTAGTACAGCTCTGCATAGGGAAGACTCAGGCATCTGGGCTGTAGAGAGGACTGGAAGATGTTTCAGGTTGTGATACCAAAATAAGGACTAGGTTGAGTATGAGTATGATTCAACGGTGCTATAACATTTTTTTTTTCTTTTTACTTTAAGAACAGTTCAAAGCACTGAAAGGGGTAAGTGATTGGACTTGTTCTGAGAAGTCCTGGAGAGCATTGTGAGAAGATCAGAGGGGAAAGAAAGTAGAGAGTTATGGGAGATCACGTTAGAAAGAAGCATGATTAAGATGACTATAAATCATCAATTCTCGGTGGCAATAATGTCACCCCAACAGGGCGAAACAAACAACAACAGCAACAGCAAAACCGCAACAAGCTTAGCTATAACAGTATTTTGTAGTGGCTAAATGCTCACTCAGGGTCTAACGAGAGGTTTGGTTGAAGCAGACATGTGAGAGGATGCATTGCTGAGAACAGACATGTGATATTTTTCTGGGAGCTGTCTTTGTGAGAGGGCATGTGGTGTTTTGCTGAAACTGATACTTGAGAGGGCATATGGTGTTTAGAAAGACTATAAATATAACTCCACAGATAACAGGGGGATACTCTTGCATTGGTTCTCCTTGCGACACTTTGCTGATCTTTGCTGATGATGCTCTTCCATTGATTCACTTTGCAATGCTTCCCTGGTCTTCACTGATCTTTGCTTGTCATGACTTCATTGAGAGAAATGCCAGGGAGCTTCTGGTGCTATGCTGGCTGCTTACCATTTCCTCATCCTGGTGCCAATACAGTGGAACCTTGTAGTTTCTTCTGGATCAAGCCACTGCTGCTGATTTCGGGTTCTGTGTTTGCCTGTTGGACTGGATTGCCACTACTGATATATGTTTGATGTTTTGGACTGGACTGCTGATATCCTGATAATGGAGATTGAATCTACCCAAACAAAGGAGGTCCACATCCCCCTTTTCCTATTAACCTTTCTTGTCCCCTACATGTTCAGTAGGCTAGAAGGGAGGTTGAAGCACTTAAGAATCCTTATTAAAGTAGGTTTTGAAAAATCTAAGCCTACAAAACTCAGGGCCTCATGCTTGCAAGACAAATACTCAAGCTCTGACCTAACCTTCCAGTGCAGCCATGCTGCAGGCCTGGCCTTGTCTATGGCGGCTATGGGACTTTGATCCTCACATGAAACTGCCCGCAGTTTCACGCACTGGGTTCTTCTCAGCCAGGAGGGAATAAAGGACCTGAAATAAAGGGTTTGAAATACAAAGAGAAAACATGAAGCCAAGTTGCGTCCCAATCAAGGCTCCACTTTACTTAGAATAAACCAGGGTTTTTATAGTCACAGGCGAAACCAAGTCTCTAGATTACACTACAAAGAAAGTTCAGGTGCCAAAGTCCTCAGGTTCAGAAGATCTTCAGGCGGCTGGCGTACTCCGGCGGCTTCTTCAAAGACAAACAGTCAACAGAGAACTTCTGTCTTAGCTCCCAGGTGTTAGCCCCCAAGCAGAGGCTGCCAGAAGTCCGATGACTGAAGTGAAGAGAGAAGATAACACTCACACGTTTTTTGTCTGGATTCCCGTCTTAGGGTTTCTGTTGCTGTGATACAATACCATGACTAAAGCACCTAGGGGATGGAAGGACTCACTTCTTACAGCTCTCAGGTTATCCTCCATGTCAGGGCAGGAACGTATACCGTGCTGTAGTCTGGAGGCAAGACCTGAAGAGGAGGCTATGAAGGAGTGCTGCTTACTGGCTCATTCTTCCTGACTTAGCATCCAGGACCGCCTGCACAGCAGAGGCATGCCTCCAGTGATCTGCGCAATCATTAAACAAACAAACAAACAAACAAAAAATGCCCTACACAGGGTTGCTCACAGGCCAGTCTGGTGGAGGTATTTTCTAAATTGGAGATCCCTCTTCACAAATGACTCTAGTGTGTGTCAGGCTGAGAAAACATACATTTATAGTGGGCTTTGAGAATTAAAATGATATGTTTTATATATAATATTTGATTTGTTAAAATTGACTTATTGCTTTGTCAAATATTTAAAATGTCAAAAATATCCAGATAGGTTTTATAGCTGCTGAATATGTTAAAAGATTTTTCTCATATCAAGCAAAAATCAAAAGGCTCAGTAAAAGTAATTCTAATAATTTCCAAGAAGTGAATTTTTCCAATACTTTTACTTTTGTTATAAAAGACAACTTGGATGACTCAAATTATTGTGGATGACTTTTAAAAATAATATGTTAGTATAAAGTGCTCACACATTTAACTTGATACATTACCATTTTATAAGCATATAAATTCTATTGAAAGTTAGTACATGAGTTTCTGTTTTTATTTTAGGTTTTGATATCTTGAGAAAGTGTTGTATATAGCTCAGGTTGGCTTCAAACTCTCTATATAACTGAAGATGACCTTAGTTTTCTGATCCTCTTGTCTCTATCTCACAAGTGCTGGGATTGGAGATTTGTGCCACCATATTCAAGCAAAAAATTAATAAAATTAAATGATGATAGTTATTTGTAGTGGGTTTGGCCTAATGCTGCTTGTATCCTACTGTTAATTTGGGTCCCCAAAACTGCTTACATGAATGTGTGCATATAGATTCTGGGAACCTGCCCCCAGTTGGTTCTGATTGGTAAATAAAGATGCTGGCAGCCAATGGCTGGGTAGGGCAGACAGAGGCAGGACCTTAGGATTTTCCCAGGCTTGGGACTAAGAGGCCGGGAAAGAGTAGGAGATGTGCCATGCCAGGAAGGAGAAGGAAAGGAGAGATGCCATGTCTGAGAATAGTGGAGGACAGGGAGGCAGAGCTGGCATAGGAAGGAACAGGAGAGTGCGATTCAGTTGGGCAGCCCTCTGTGTCCAGAGAAGCCAGTTTGAATATGGAATTTAATAAGTAATAATTAAGGATTATAGGCAGGAGATAGATTAACTGCAAGGAGGTTAGAAAGTGAACTAGCTATTGTGCTGTTTAAACCATATCAAAATATAAAGGCCGTGTATGTGTCTTTCATTTGGGAACATAAATCTTTGAATCTGCTGCTGGACTTTATTAATTAAAAATATTGCTATAGTTATTTATTATTATTGTCATTATTGTTATTACTATTATTACCACTACTATTATGATGATGATGATGATGATGATGATGATGGTGATGATGATAATGATGATGATGATGATGATGATTATGCCAAGGATTGAACACTGAGGTTTTTACATCCTGGGTATATGCAATTGAGTTACATCAACAATAGTTTTTAATTTACATAAAAATATTTAGTTATTATTGTATATGTGCATAATATTGGGGATTACAGGTGCGTATATGAAGGGCAGATGTAACTTTGTGAAGTTAGTTCTTTTCTTCCACCTTGATGTGGATTCTGGGTAGGTCATCAGGCTTGCCTTGCACACATCTTTACCCACTGAGCCAATAATCTTACAGGCCCTTGATTTACCTCTTAATTTGAAACTGTACTTGGCCATATTTAATCCTGCATTAAATAAAGGAGTTTTTTTATGAAAGGAAAGGAGATTTCCTTATATTTTCTCCTTTATGCATAAATTACAGATACAAAGTATGTTTTGAATATTAATGTTTGGTAGATGGGAAAATTATGAAAAAATGCTCATGAGGTTAGCATATTGAAAGAGACAGGTTGAACAGAGGGTGGATTGTGGGTAGTTTGCACAGGGTAAATCACTATGAATTGGTAATAAATAATTTGGAAAGTGAGAGAGGAAGGTACTGTACATGAGTCCTAGGTCTTGTGACACATCGATCATTATCCAGCAAGGTGGGAACAAAGGAAAAGCACCAGAAGTTTATGAGTCATTTGTTTATTTTGAAAGGTCTGCTCATGTGTGTGCAGTCATGTGGTTAAGTGCACACACCTAAGAAAGGGCCTTAGAAATGCATCACTTTTAGTTACCTGTGGCAAGCAGAACAATGGGCCCTTCACAATGCCCATATCCAATCTTTAGAACGTATAGGTAAATTTATTTTGCATAAATAACTCCAAACAGAAATTATGGCTAAAATAGGATTAAGGTTGTTAATCAGTTGATCCAATTATAACTGGGTGTGGCATACCACACCTGCTGCCCCATCAGTGTGATGACTGGGTCAGGAGGGTAGTGAGTTCTAGACAAACTTGGTTACTTAGTGAGACAATTTCTCAAAAATAAAAAAGAAAGAATAAGAAAATAAAGAAAAAACTATACTAATGATAAAGCTTAAGGATCAGAAATATAGAGTAGATCATAGGTGCTAAAAGATAACTAAAATTATATACTACAAATATTTATTCAACACAAAGGAAGGCCATTGTGAACAAACTGAGAGAACAAAGCCATGATATGTGTTGTGTGTGTGTGTGTGTGTGTATAAAATCTTCTGTTATCAATTCTTTTTTATTACTAATTTTTTAAAGATTTATTTTTAATTAGATATTTTCTTTATTTACATGTAAATTTCTCCTTTCCCAGTTTTCCATCCAAAAAACAAACAAACAAACAAACA
>JADRCD010153131.1:5410-18493 GCA_019843815.1 Montemys delectorum
AAAAAAAAAAAAAAAAAAAAAAAAAAAAAAAAAAAAAAAAAGGCGGCTGGCTCATTTTTCTTTTCTGAGGTTTGCCCACGGGGGAAACACCCAGGAAAAAGGAACCCAGCCTCTTCTCAGAATCAAAAGGGAACATAGAGCTTCTATCAGCCATGAAAGGAATGGCAAATGAGTACAAATCAGCTGTCGTTAAAACAAGAAAGGCCTAATAGATTCCATCCCCGAAGCAGAGGCTGTGACGGGAACCGCCCAAAGCGGTCAGCACAGTAGATGCCTGGGCAGAGCTGCTGCTGTTCCCCTCACTGCCATCACTGACCTCAAATGGACAGCCTCCCCATCCCACTGTCTGTCAGCATGGGAAGCCCTTGGGAGACTCTGGTTCTATCTAGTCCACCTCCCCCCGGAGTTGTCTGCATGGGAGGTAGACATGGCTGACACTAGGGTGAGGGACAGACACCAGGCCTTTTAAGTCCCTTAAGAGCTTCGGGGACACTTACCCGGTTATCACCTTCTGGGGCCAGCGGGTCTGTCATCCAGGACCCAAACCTTGAGCCAGAGGTCTTGACAGTCACCGGGTCACTTATGCCTGTCAGCTTCCCGCAGGCTGGAACAGAGTGCACATAGGTGAGGGCCAATAGGCAACGGAGAGCCTTGGCCCCCTCCCCCAATGGCACAGCTAGGCTCGGAGGTTGGATGCTTCTTCCTCTTCCCCTCCAGATCTGAAGCCCAGCAGCTCAAGATGTCACTTACACAGGTCCCACTGTTGACCCAAGAAGAGCCACCCCCTCCTCTAGAGAGAGCAACTGTGAGTAGCATCAGCAGGGCATAGCAGTGAGTGGCTGCCCTCTGGGACCTCAATGACTCTTTGTAAGCAAAAGGCCAGGACAGCCCAATAACCAGTGAGGGCTGGCCTCAGCAAGCCTCAGTCTTCTCTAGGAAACGGAGCAAAAGAGCTCAGTAGTCTCTGGCTGCTGGAATAAAGCACTTAGTCAGCATGATGGGAACTTAGACTCCTGGACCCAGGCAGGATTCACCTCCCCAAACAGAAAGACAATCCTAGCAGCCCACAACAGCACCCCACACTATGGGAGCATCTTTCCTGTGCATGTGTCTGTCTTGGAACCAGCTCCCTGGTGGAGGTGGGTGGAGGCTTGTTGGTGTCCTGCTGTGTGTGTGTGTGTGTGTGTGTGTGTGTGTGTGTGTGTGTGTGTGAGAGAGAGAGAGAGAGAGAGAGAGAGAGAGAGAGAGAGAGAGAGCGCTTTCTACGCTCTCAAGAGGGCTGGGATTGGAGCATCACGCTCTGTGGGATCTTGAGTGTGACCTCTGCACGCCTCCTATCTCACAGATGGCCAGAGGTAACCTCAGAGCTACAGCCTGGCCATTCAGGAGGTGCCGAGGCTATGACCAGCATCCCTGCCTTAGTCTGCAACTCTCCTGCCACCCTATGAACCCCCAGCTTGAGCATGATGTGTAGGACTCCTCTTTCTCTTTCCACGAGGTCAGGCTTGAGTGTGACCCCCACCTCCCCGTCTATAGGACCCTCAAGGATCATATTAGCATACACATACACAGTCTGCAAAGTTCAGAGAAGATCCAGTTGCTTAGGCAGGATTGTGAGAGGCTTAACCTGAGACCACAGGGAAGCAGAGATAATCCTACAGTGATCAGGGCAGGCCAGGCCCCAGGGAGGGTGCAGCTTACCCTGCTCCCACACTCAGCACCATCTCCTAAGCCCACAGTAGGGTGGGCATCTTCATAGTGGCATTGCACAAGGCTGGAAAGAACAACAGCTTGGTTTGGCCTATGAGCCAGCAGAGAGGGGACTCTGGACAGCAGGAGGCTCAATAGGATTAAAAACCACCAATTCCCCAGCCCTGGTACCTCTGCCCAGACTGGGAGAGGGAGTGCCACACTTGCCCACACCAATACTTTCTACCGAGGCTCAGGGCTTCATGGAGGTCTTGAGCAAAAGGGTCTAAACGGTATGTTGCTGAGCATAGAGCATGCCCATTTGGCCTCTGTTCACACTGCTTTGCCCTGCCCAAGCCCTGGGCTTGGAGGAGATACCAAGGGAAGGGAAAGGAAAAAGAAGGGCATGGGGAGGGGCTGAGGTTGATCAGTGTCGACAGCAGCTGGAAATGAGGATCCTGATGGGTCTGTGGAAAATTTCCTTTCCATGAGTGCCATGACCAACTTCATACACACACACACACACACACACACACACACACACACACGCACCCAAACACAAGCATATACACACAGAAACACAAGCACACACACACAAACACACATACATACTCACACAAACACAAGCATACACACACACACGCACGCATGCCCACCCATCCATTTGCACACCTCTATGCCTTCTGAAGTTCGAGTGAGTTCATTATGTGCTCCCTGTAGAGGCTGGGCAGGGAAAGCCATGTGCCCAGGCTGGACTCTACCCCTCACTTCCAGTTTTTCCTCTTTGTTCCTGTTGATTTATCCGGTGGGTTTTGGGTTGCCAAGAAACAGGCTCCCTCTAAAATGGGTGAGATCTGAAAGAAGCGAACAGAAGGCAACCTCTCCCCAAGTTCTCTTCCCAGACCCCATTCTGTCATCCAGACCCATCATCTACAGAGCCCTGATCCCTGTAATTTCTCATAGAAGGTCTCCTGCCCATCACATGATCTATGAGCTGCCCGGAGGTTAAGGTTCAAAGGAATCAGTATGCACAGTTGTCATGGCTGGAGATCCCTGTGGAAGGCATCTTACCGCCCAATGGCATGCTGTGCCTACAGTCAACACGTGACTTAGCCACACACTAGATCTGTCCCAAATCCACTGAAGGTCCCTTCCTGGTTGGACATTCTTCTGAAGAAACCTGACGTCTTCCTGTGCAGAAGTGTCAGGAGGATGCTCACCTCAGCTTGGATGCCTAGCCCTGGTCCTAGCCTTCCCCGCCTCCATTGCTGAGCTTACTCTATTCCTACTCTAGAGCAGTGGCTCACCTTCCCACCCAGCTTCTAGGGCTCGGCCCAGACACATGCTTTAAAGACGTCTTTATCTCATCTATCTCCGTGCCCTTAGCTAGACCCCACATTTCCTGGGGTGGCCAACAGGTAAGAAGTCTCTTCCACTCACCCTCCTTTAAAACAAACAAATGGCTTAGTTCTCAGAAGAGCCTCCTGAGTACATCAGTTCACAATCCGACAAGTGCTGGGCTCAGGAGGGTGAGCCTCTGGGGAGTGAAGCCCACCCTTCGTGTTACCCATGTTGATCTTGGTTACCAGCAGCGCCCCCCAGGAGAGCACACTCGCATAGGTGCACAACACAGGCATTTTAGAACAAGTCTGTATTGTTCAGCCATTCCACCATGGATTCAGATGGGAGTGTGCAGGAAACAGGACTTTGCTCGAAGCCAGGTCTGGGGGGGGGGCAGCCTTGAACAATTCTACCACACTCCACCCATCTGAACATTTCCTTTCACTACCTCAGAAGTGACAGAGGTCCATGTCTGAGTTCTACAGGAAGGATACCCAGTAGGTTCAGCCTGCCAGCCACAGCCAGCCATCCTCTCTGTGCACAGTCACTGAGAAGTCAGCCTTCCAATGCTTCAGTGCTGAGGAGGGCAGGGAGGTGCAGCTGCTGTGTCTCCTGCTCTCTAAGCTGCTGGGGCAGGCACAGTTCCCAGGGCCCGTGAGGCTAGAGGCTGCCTGCTCTCCTTGAGTCAGGGAGTTATTTTTGGTTCCCTGTCCACACTAGTTGTGCCAAGACCTCTCGAACTGACAGAATCTAAAGGAGTCCATGGCAGAGGCTTGGCAGTATCTTGGCACTCTCAATTCTAGAAAGTGTCCCTCCCCAGTCACACACTCAGGATGGATGGGGCGTGGGGGAGTGGTGGTGGTGGTGGTGGGGTGTAGTGGAAGAGGCCTGCTGGAAGGATAGAGCCCAGGTGGGAGAGTATTGGGATGGAGATGCATGGCCAAGCTGGAAGCTAAATAAGCCATATGCCTTGTGCACTTCCTGGGAAGACGCCAGGCTGAGGGCAGCCTGGACCATCTCAAAGCTTGGGTCAGGATAGGCACATTCGGGAGGCTGGGTGAGAAGGTCTGTGTCCTCAAACAGGCCTTGGCCTTCACTCTCAGCGTTTAGCCTTGAAACTAGAGAAGAACCATGTAGAAAGAAGTCTGTAGGCTGGGAACAAAGCCCGAGTTACAGGCGAGAGAGCTCCAACCCAGGCCAGGTATGGATCCACAGCCTACAGTGGATCCATACCTCTTAGAGTCATCACAGAGCTCTGGGGGCCACTATGTCCACTGCCCCTACTAGTGGAGGCTAGCCTCCGCCTGTTGACTCTGGTATCTCAAGTGTTGGGAAGGTGTCTTTTGGTTTCCCTTGAAGAGCATATAGGAACTCACGGCACAGCCCGCGATGGTAGCCAGGGTACCTGAGCCGAGCAGGAACCCGCAATTAGAATTCTAAGCATGGATGCTGGGGAGAAAGCTCGCTTGGCCGGCAGGCAGCTCCTAAGTAGAAGCCACAGGCTTTACTAAGACATATTTTCAGTAAAGTAAAAACCACTCTTTCCCCTTGGGTTGGCCTTAGCTCTCTGGGGTCTTCCAATCTACCTGCAGAAAGAAAAAAAAATCCCACCAGGGAGCCCTTGGCATCAGTGCCAGGATAGTATGCCAGGGAAGTCATTTAAGCCAGCTAGTCCTCCATGGCAACAGTGACCAAGAAAGCCTGCAGTAGCAGTGTGGCCTAAGTCTGGGGAGCAGCTGCACTGAGCAGCCTGTGCTGGCCCAGGTTCTGGCTTTACCCAGGTCAGCTGTTGGGGTCTGACCTTGCAGCTTCCTCAAAGCACCCACCAGGGTTCTGGGTAGCACTGCCTCTCTCCTGCCTGTGGGCAAGACTTGCCCAGAAAAGACCCAAGACATGTTATGCCTAAGCTCAGTCCAGAAGGAAGACGTTTCAAATTCCAGGACCTGGCTGGGCCACTTAAAGCATGCCACCCCATCAAGGAACCAGGAGCAACTGTAACTCTGGTCCTTGAACTGTGATTTCTGCACATATGAAGGAATTTTCACCAACTGATTTAAAGTTAAGAGGCAACCAGGACAGTTCTGATAAGAGACTTTGAGAGATGCAAGGAGCCTTTACCTCCCTCCCTCTCGGTGAATGCAACCAAGCATCTACTAAGACAGACACACCAAGGAGACTGGGGCTTGAGGACTCAAGTACTAACATTCAACTACTGAGCTTCCACATGTGTAGAGTTCCACCCACTGGGCCAGCAGTGAGTGCTGCCCACAGCCAGAGGCTGCATCTTCAGTATTGCCATCCTGTTAGTAGGCTGCTAGGGAGGCTGGGGGATCATGCCTCTCAGCAAGGCTAAAGCAAAGACTGAATTAAGCATCCATAGGGTATTAGTCCTTATGTTCCTGGGCTGAACGGAGGCCTGGATCAGATGCTAAACCCATCTATAGACCTCTCAGTCAACCATCTGCCACCTATTTCTATCAGCTGCTTCTCTACCCAGCCATTGACCAATCCTCTACCTGTCTGTGCATCTACCATCAGCGCTGCCTCTCTCTATCCCTTTATCCTTCCTGTTATTTCTTCTCCCCACCTCCTGATCTATCACACCCCCAGCTCTTCTGAGCCAGGTGGTTCAGAGCTGGTGACATGCCCAATATCTACACATTCTCATAGTGACCCTAGGGCCCAAGGATTCTCTGTTCTTTTATACTGCAAATCAGTTGACACTGCAATGGAAGATGGCTGTAAGGACCTGGGAATGGAGTGATTCTTGCTACTTTCGCTATTTTATAGATTGGCACCTTAAAGCTGCCCAGACTAGGGGTTCAGAGCTCACTACCTGACCCCCAACTGCTGTTTCTCTTCAAGTGTGTGATTACTGAAGCTCCCTGGGTGACCACGCTAGTGCATCCCAGGGCTTTATCACTCTCTCTTCATTCCCAAATGACACATCTCAACAGCCCAAGGGCAGCCACGTGAAAGCCCCAAGATCCTAGCCATAAGGTAAATTCACGAGACTGCTAAAGATAGGCTGTGGACAGATGGGAAGTCTGGCTTGCCTGGGATAACCTGGAGAGTTGCGTGCGCTGCCCCCCTCTCCCAAAGGCCCACTAGCTTGGTGGCCTTGGTAATGTCCCACCATGGTCTCCATCTGGATTCTCTTGATTTCTTTGAGGTATGACACCCAGCCTGGTTACCTGGGAGGGGAAACAGCATTTTGGGGGAATAAACTGCAAACCCAGCCTCTGGGCTCTTCAGAGACATCCAAATGCTTGGCTGGGAAGGCTTGGAGAAAAGCCATGGTGGAAAGGCAATGGAAGACTAGAGGGGACTCATGGTCTGTTCATCAACACCACAGTCTAGGCACTCCTAGAAAGCCTGAGTAGGCCATGGAGGAGGCTCCCACCCAGGCCTATACACCGGCTGATGACGCTATAGCTCCCACCACAATGGGTCACGGGTTTCATGAGACACAGAAGTAAGAATATACATGGGACATGATTCCTCGGTGGCCCTGCCAAGTGTCTCTTCAAAACAATTAGTCCCCAGTGTCCAGCATAAGTTCCCAGCTCATCAGGCCTGTGAGCCCCAAACTTTACACTTTTGCTGAGGACCAGCCAGGAACAGCCATTGAGAATCACCTGGAAGTCATGAGACTACTTGTCTAGTGAATATTCTCATTTGTCATCTAACACCAAGGATCTGTGTTTGTGTGTTGGTCTGTGCGGGTGCACACATGTATGTACAAGCTCCTATGGAGGCCAGAAGACAACCTTAAGCATCATTTCTCAGGAGCCAACCACCCTGACAGGGTCTCTCACCATATTATTTCTCAAGTGAGCCCCGCTGGCTGACCAGTGAGCCCTAAGACCCACCTGTCTCCCCTTCCTAGCTCTAGAGTTCTCTGTATATGAGTTCTGGGCCCTGAACCCAGGTCCTTGTGTTTGCTCTGCAGTAGAACCATTTATTTGGTCCATGCTAAGGCTTTTGAAAAGTTGTTTGTTCTTTGGGATATTTTAAATTTGTAAGGGGTAAATGAAGGAGGGACTGAGTCAGAGCATCACACAGAGTCCCCAGAAATCTTTCTGGAGGCAAAGTCACCCTCATACATGCTAGAAAAACAAATGAGTTGGTCAGGCTCTATGAGGGAATGTTGACACTGGTATCAGGACGCAATTTAAAAATGACTCTGAGCATCCACACATGCAGTATGGCCAAAGCCACCAGACAATCAGAACCCAGACGACCCCCACCTTAGGATTGTCAGGGAACATGAGTCTGAGAGGGAGTCAAAGCACCTTGCTCCACCCAGGTCTCCGACAGATGGCCCCCACTTGCTCTGCCCATACATAACCTGAAACTGTACCCTCTTTTTAATTCCAACTAAACCTAATGCACTGTCTCAAGGTGTCTTATCCGTTCTCTTCTTAACCTGGTTGGAGATGTGTTTCCAGCCCTTTAAATCTATTCTAAAAACACATGCATGGACCACACACATGCACACTCACACACATCTGTGCACACACGTGTGCACCCACCCAACAGCATGTAGCATCTAATATCATATTTTTTTCCAAATTAGATTCAGTGGGGTCTAGAACTGGCCCTGGCATGGGGCTTGCACATGAGTGATGCCCTGGGGTGAGAGTGTTGCCTGCACTTCTTGCTGTTCTCTTTGGGTGGCCTTACCCAGAAGCCCTGATGCAGCCATCACCTGCTGAGGCCAGGTGGGCACTGTGGCTTCAGTATCGCTCCCTACACCTGCGTGTGTGGCAGAGTCGGGCCAGACAGTGCCACACCGGCAGGGTGCTGGGCCTACCTAGTTTTTGCATGCATGCACGGAGCCTTTCTTCAAGATTGGACACTCTGCTCTGAAGTTCATCGTAGTCATAGGCGCCAATTTCCTCTTGCAGTTCGTTAAGCACTGACGTCAGATTCTGGACCTCCTCCTTAAACTGCAATACCAATTTGGCATCGGCCTTGTACTCTTCCAACACAGGAATCAAAGGCCTAAGTTCATCCATTTTCGCTTTTATTGCCTGCAAGGTTAAAATAAGCTGGTTCAGTGCGATGCATGCAAAAACTTGAAATACCCTGCCTTGGCCTGGCTTCTCCCTACGAGAGGGAAGGTGTGCACACTCCCGTTTTTAGTAATCCGTCAGTTATCGGGTCCCAGTGAGTCAGGAGAGCGTATTAAACAGTCCTCAGAACACCACAATATTTGGGAAAGGCCTTTATTTGTCAGTTGAGAATGCAGCATCTTAAAGTTACATGCTTTAGGTCACATACACAAAGTTTGTGGTTTGTTTGGTTTTTTTTTTTTTCTTTCTTTTTCAAAAAGTGCATTGACAAGGGTTCAAACTATTCATGGGATGCATCTAGAGTCGCATGCAAAAGGAGGATCCTGGCTGGATTCAAGGTTCCTTAGTGAAATGGCGCTAAGGACTGGAAAAGAATCGTAAAAATGCATGGTGCAAAAAGCTCTCTGGCTCTCTCATGGTTACATGGGGGACTGCTTCTTCAGTCACTGGCGCATTGAAAAAACTCTTTAAGTTAGCCCTGCAAGCAAGAAAATGAAACACCGTTGAAAAGCTAGCTCACTAGCCTGCCTCAAACAGCCATTAAAAGACATATATTTGCATGGTCACTTAAGAAAAATCACATTTTAATCATAGTAGAACAAGTTTCTCAGATGGTGATGGGACTCCCTCATGGTTTCTGCTGAGATATGACATGCAGTGACTATTGCTGTCCCCCAGAGTCTCAGAGACCCCCAACTCTGGATCTCAGAGGGTGCTCTGTGGATGACACTCCCCAAGGGGAGCTACCTCATGTCACTGAAGACACTTCTGTCTTCACAGTCTGCTGAACACAGGAGCAAAGACACTGGCCAGCCAGGACAGAAACAAACTTTTTGGTCTATAAGGTCAAAATTAGCCTGGGACAAGAATTGAGGCTTATTTTGCCTCAGTGGGATCCGTCTGCTATTATTTTATTTATAATGCAGATTTATAACTTCATTAGCTTGCCATTTTTCCTACCTAATGTACGGCTTTTAAAAGGAGGATCAGTTCCTGCTTCACGTAGGGAGTGCATCAAAGGATAACATTAGCCTGAGAGAAAGGGAGGTCGCAGGCCCGCTCAGCACTTTCCAGCCAAGCAGAGAGCAATTTGACCTGTTCATTTACATCTGGGCCTGATTCCTAATTAACATGCATGAACACCTTAATTAAGGCGGCAGATAATTCCCAGCCCAGTCCTAGTGGAGAGTCGCATATATATACATACTTGTACATATGTATATATAATTTCAGGTCAAAGGAAGTGAGCTTTTAACAGCCAGGGTCACACGGAGACACAGAACACTTAACAAAGCTGCATCTACAGTGTGCCTTGTCACAGCTAAATTAGGTCAGAAGTGAAAAACTGCCCTGAGTGATCAGGGCCCAGAAATGGCTCTAATCAATTAAGCTAATCCTTGGCTAATGTGATTTACCTGCAGCAGCTGTGGAATGCCAAGGGCCTCTAATGATACCCTGCCCAGCTAATATGCCTCGGCTAGAGGAGCAGGGGGCTGGGGACCCCTGTTTCCTACTGGCTGATGAGGAAGGAGAGAGGGGCCGGGGTGTGACAAAGGGGCTGACCAAGCCCTACCCCCTTCAGTGGCCAGAGTGGGTGGCTTCTCTACTCTCAGAGTGGCACAGCTTTGCAAGACAGAGAACAATCCTTGTGGTGCTCCCCAGGCCCCTGAGCACTACCTCTGTGGGCAAAGGGAAGCAGGAAGGGAAAAGAAAGCCCTCTGACTTGGAGGAAGAGGAAGTAGAGAGGGGGAGAGAAGGGGAGAGGGGAGGAGAAGGAAGGGGGGGGAGGGGAGGGAGGAAGAGGAAAAGAGCCCTGGAGGGCCCGCATACCTTGAACTGCCTGGCCAGATGCTGCTTATGGCTCTCCTCCACCTGCTTGAACTTGGTCTCCAGGCCTTTCATCTGGTTCTCCATCTTCTCCACGTACTGCAGGTCTCTCTGAGTCCTCCTGTCCAAGACTTCTATGGATTGAGACATGTTTTGCACCTGTCAAGAGGGTAACAGGTTCAAGGCAAGAGCTGTAGCAGATGTCAGCCAGGTTCCTCTGCTCATCAGCCAGGCTGACCTTTCCCACAGCACCACCCCGAGCCACGAGCCACGAGTGGTCCAAGTGTGATTTACCAGTTAACCACCAGCATCAGACCGGCAGGACCAAGAACTCTCCAAACACTGCAACTCCTCTTCCAGGAGAACTCTGACAGTAGGGTACACAGACAGATCAGAGAAGGAGCTCCAGGCACGGGGCTGCAGGCCATTTCACTCTGCATTTACAGGTGGGGCCTGTTTCCACTCTATGTCGGGAGTGACTGGCAGCGTTAGGCAAGTACACAAAGCAAGAGATGAACCCAGAGCGATGCCAAGCCTGCCCCTGGGTGTAAATTCCCTCCCCGCCAGTCTCCTGGAGTGTCCTTGCTGACAGCATTGGTGTTATACGTGTGGAAGGAAAGGGTAGAGAGCTGCTCCAGGCTCTGTGCCGTGCCTTTCCCCCACCGCACACACCATCCATCACCCCCACAATATCATAGGCAGATGACTGCTCGGCAAACACGCACTTTCAGAATGCAGAGTCAGGAATCAATCACCCAGCAAATGAAGGATCGCTGTTTTACATCCTTACGGGCATTGTTGAATGGAGTGTAGCCTCAAGATGGGGCTCTATTATTCAGCACCATTCCAGAGAGTGTCAAAGAAAAACAGTTTTGGTGCGGCCACCTGCCAGCACATTTCATTTTCAGGAAACTGGCTATGGCTTATGTGAGAATGTATGCTCACCAGGGGCGAGGGGGGCGGGGACGCCAAGGCGCTGAGGATGCCGCAGTGGGTTGGGTCATTTTCTCAGAATCTAATCCAATTACTAGCAAGGAAGGTATTTCCTGAATGGCAGGTCTTCTTGTTGATTTTTTTTTTTTCCTTTTTGGATTTGAAAAAGATTCCCTCCTAGGAACAAAGTCTTTGGGATAGAGGCATGGCTTCACTGCACAGTGGTCAGAACAGTGCGGGGAGGGTTCCCATCTCCCACTACAAATCCTTCAGACCAGCAAGTGGAGTAAAATGGGAAGAGAGCCTAGACGCCTTCTTACTGGCCAAGGGAAGATATCGACCGGCTCATCACTTAAAACCAGACGGGATTTTAGGACCTGAAAGCAACATTCACCTTCATGTCTCAGTGTATAGAACAACCTTGCGAGGGGCTCGCTGAGACTCTGATTCCCCCCTTTTCTCAGATGCTCGAATTGAGCTGCTCTTGCTGGCTGGCCTCTCTGGCCACTTGATCCCCCTCTGAATGGCCGCAGTGCTTTGTGTGGGAAAAGAGGTCATTTGCTGTTGTCCACCCTTTGAGGCCAAATGCCACTGCCCCCAAGGAGTCTTCTGGGATGAACTTAACGACTTGGGAACAATACCACCTCGTTGGCGCTTTGGAAGGTGAAGGTGGGGGCCTCATCCACCCCTGAAGCTGGAAGAAGGACAGCCAGTGCAGGAGACCTGTGCAGCCTGCCTGGCCATCTCCAGCCAGAGCCTCTCCCTAGCCTCTTCCTTGGAGACTTGCACTGACAACAAGAACAGAGCTCAAAAGTCAGCAAGTCAAATAGTGGGCAGGGTTTAGTGTGGGGAGGGGCGCCGTCCAACACAAGACTGTGTGGCTGGGAGATTTTTGTCCTTCCTACCAGGGACCAATGCTTTTAGTGAATTTTCAAATGTAAAGATTAGCCTTAACATCAAAAACAAAAACAAAAACGAAAACGAAAACCTTAAAGATGTTAAACAGCTTGGTTGCTTTAAGATAAACCGAAGTCTGACCCCACATTCTGGCCAACCATCCAGCTAAGTCTTCCATAACAGAACATGGGTGACATCCATATTTTAACCCTCTGGGGATACCTACTTCCACACACTCCTGCTTCTAGCAGTGTCTCCAGAAGCCAACCAGCACATTCAAGGTCACAAGGTCATGGGCTAGTCTTAGCTACTGTGGCAGCAGGTGCCATGAATCGGGGGAGGGGACACAGGCACAGCAGCCACACACCTGCCCCCCACCTGGGAATGACTAATTGCTAATGTTTATTGCTCATGTAAGCACCGGCCTGAGCCAGCTATGTTATTTATCTCATTTGGTCTTCATAAAACCCTGCAGGGCGGGGCGGGGCGAGCCGATCTGAGTCCCACGTGCCAACACAGATATGCCAGCTCACAAGTTAAGAAACTTGGCCTCATCACACAGCCAGCTCAAGGTCTGGCACTACAGAGCCTCAACCCTCAGACCCAGATCCTGTGTTCTTCAGAGGATCTGAACATCCTGGTGCTAGCCTCATCCCTCCTCTGCCATCAGACCCTGAAGGAGCTCAAGCATGCCGACACAATCCCTAGAAAGGATTCAGGTTGGACAAAACTGGAGACTTCAGGGCCTGGGGCCTGACCTGCGTGCAACCAAGTGGATCTAACTGGAAGCCCGATGGTGGCAACGCACAACTAGTCCCAGGGTGCAAAGGGACCCAAGGAATCCAGAGCCTTCTCTGCTGTTGCCCAAGATGGCAGGTGCCAGGCTTGGCCCCGCCCCACAGGCAGGGAAAAAGCAAAGTAGAAAAGAAAGGAGGCGTGTTGACCAGGCCCAGCCTTACAGCACAAACGGCAGAGCAGGCTTGGCTCATCAATGCTGGCAGGCACAGTAAGTGAAGGGCCTTTCTCCAGCCAGCGCGCAGGCCCTCCCAAAATAGAGTCTGCGTGGCGTGAAATGGGGCTTTAAATTTTTAAGCAGCAAAACTGTGGCCTGCATAGGCAGGGAGGAAAGCCGTGCGGCCTCATTCTCAGGGGCCCCTAGAGCTTTCTGGAACCATTTTCCAGCTTTGCCCTTCTCCCGGGGTCCCTTGGCTTGGGTCTCAATGCCCCAAGCCCCGCCCCTTTGCTACAGTTCTGAATAATTAAAGGCTCAATTAGGCTCCTGTCTAGTTTGGTGTAAATAAATGTCCGCAGGATCTGT
>JADRCD010153137.1:0-10806 GCA_019843815.1 Montemys delectorum
ATACTACATATTGCTTTAGGGTAAACACACATGGGTACCCTGTACCCATGATGTACCTCAACAAAGAATGGACACAGAAAATGTCGTACATTTGCACAATGGAGTACTACTCAGCTATTAAAAACAATGAATTTATGAAATTCTTAGGGAAATGGATGGATGATCGGACGATATCATCCTGAGTGAATTAACCCAATCACAAAGGAACACACATGGTATGTACTTACTGATAAGTGGATATTAGCCCAGAAGCTCAGAATACCCAAGATACAATCCACAAACCACAAGAAACTCAAGAAGAAAGAAGACCAAAGTGTGGATACTTCGATTCTACTTAGAAGTGGGAGCAGAATACCCATGAAAGGAGTTGCAGAGACAAACTGTAGAGCAGAGACTGAAGGAAGGACAATCCAGAGACTGTTCAACTTGGGAATCCTTCCCATATTCAAGCACCAAACCCACATACTATTGTGGATGCCAGCAAGTACTGGCTGACAGGAGCTGTCTCCTGAGAGACTCTGCCAGTGTCCAATTAATACAGAAATAAAGGCTTACAGCCATCCATTGGACTGAGTACAGGGTCCTCAATGAAGGAGCTAGAGAAAGGACCCAAAGATCTGAATGGTTTGCAGTCCCTTAGGGCAAACAATAATATGAACTAACTAGTACCCTCAGAGCTCTCAGGGACTAAACCACCAACCAAAAAGTACACATGAGGGGGGTGGTCATGGCTCCAGCTGTATATATATGTAGCAGAGGGTGGCCTAGTCAGTCATCAATGGGAGAAAAGGCCCTTGGTCCTGTGGTTCTGTGAAGGTTCTATGTCCCAGTGTAGGGGAAAGCCAGGGCCAGGAAATTGAAGAGGGTGGGTTGGGGAGCAGGGGGAGAGAGAGGGGACAGTTCTTTTTTTTTTTTCCAGAGGGGAAACTGGGAAAGGAGATATCATTTGAAATGTAAATAAAGAAAATATCTAATAAAAAAAAGAATGAATTACTGCAGCCTAAACTAGAAACATATAACTTAAACAACCTTCAAAGCCCTAATAATTATTACAGGATTGATATAGAAGTTTGATTAATGCCCTTCATGTTTATAAATTCCTTTAGGTAGATGTTTTATTTTTACACAAAGGCAGAGAAAATATTGATTATCTCAAAGAGACTTTCATTAGTTCTATGCTTGCTATTTCTATTCTGTTTTTCTGGAAGTATACGTTTTACTTTAAGAGAATTGTGTCTCTTCCATAAAAGGTACTCCTGGTAGAAAAATGTTGTCCATTTGTCCATCCTTTCTTCTTATCTCCATCTGAGAAATCTAGTAGGTTACGTCTTTCTTCCACAAACCTGCCCTTGTCTGCTGTATTACTAGCTGACAATACTCATGTGTTTGTGAATGCTCAGGAGGAGGTGGAACAGCAGGAGAAACGCAGCAGCAAACGCCAACTGGCAGGCAGTCTTCCTGGATACTCTTCTTCTGCACTATCTTCCCGCCTGTTACCTTGTAGGAGTCTTCTTCATTTGGAAGTCTCAAAGGTGATATTTTATAGGACTGTGCACTTCTTTCTTACAAGCACACCTCCACACACTTATCTCCATTCAGCATATGTTGTTTAGAGTTGACCCCTGTCAGTAAAAGCTCTAATGTTTAACATTTTCCTATGTGCCATATATATTCAGAAAAACTTTACTTACACAACATATGTCCTTTTTTAATTTAAAAATAATTACTACTCCACTAGTAGTGCATAATAATTACTTGCACTGTTTTGCTTATAATTCTATTTGTTTATTATATTTAAGTTGCTAGTTCAAGATATTAGTGAATAAGCCTAATAATAGTATCCTTTGGCATAACTTGAAAATTTTATATATTTAGAAAAAAAAATTCTTTCCTCTCATCACAATCCAACAAAATGGTTTTTCCAGTTTTACAGATAGAGTATCTTTGGTGAGAATAAATCTTTTTAAAATTATTAATTTTATTTATTTATTTTGTTATTTTTAATTTTATTTTCTTTATTTACATACCATACGATATCTCCTTTCCCAGTTTCCCCTCCAAAAAAGAAAAAATAAAACAAAACACAAAAAACAACAAGAACAAACCCATGTTCCCTCCCTCTTCCCCTTGTTTGCCACCCACCCTCTCCTGCTTACTGGCCCTGATATTCCCCTACACTGGGGCATAGAACCTTCACAGGGCCAAGGGCCTCTCCTCCCATTGATGACCAACTTGGCCATCCTCTACAATACATATGCTACTGGAGCCATTTAGTCCCACCACGTGTACTCTGGTTGGTGGTTTAGTCCCTGGGAGCTCTGAGGGTACTAGTCAGTTCATATTTTTGTTTGTCCTAAGGGGCTACAAACCCTGCAGCTCCTTGGGTCCTTTCTCTAGCTCCTTCATTGAGGACCCTGTACTCAGTTCAATGGATGGCTGTGAGCCTCTACTTTTGTATTAGTCGGGTACTGTCAGAGCCTCTCAGGCTGGATTGTCCTTCCTTCAATTCATCCTAACCACAGTTTCCTCTCCTATCACTACTCCCAGTCCCTCCTGCAAACTCCTCCCAAGCTTCCCCCCCTGCCAAATCCACTCCTTTTCTATCTCTCCTCTGAAAAGAGCAGGGCTTCCAGATGTAGCAACTAAACATAGCATAACAAGATAAAAGAAGACAAGGCTGGGTGAGACAAATCAGTAGAAGGGAAAATGTTCCAAGAATAGACTAAGGCATCAGAGACACTGCTACTCCAGTTGTGGTGACACATGGCACATGTCTTTAGTCCCCAGACACAGGAGGCAGAGGCAGACAGATCTCTATATTTAAGTCCATTATGATCTACAGAGCAAGATTAAGTCATTTTTAAATGTGGATAATAAATGCTCAAGAACTCAAACCGAATGTAAATCCTGCACCTGCTCTCTTTTATTCCAGATGATCCTGCTTCCATGCAGTGAAGTTGATGAGACAATCACAAAGTAAGAGTGTGACAGGTGGATAGAAAAATTGGTGATAACACAATGAATGCTGACGTAGTAGGATCATGAGGATCTAGCTCCAACTACTTCATACATTGATGACTCATACCTTATAAGGAGATGAGGCCTCATTGGAAGAAATACAACATTAGGAACAAGTGTTTGGACATTAAATGTTGTCTCTGGACTCTGCCTCACCTTATCCAGTTGTTTCCTGGCCATTATAGGACAATTACTGTTTCCTGGCACCCACAGGACAATTATTTGTACAACATGTCCCATGTTGTGATGACCTGCACTTACCACATACAGGTCTCAAAGAAATAGAGACAAGTTATCATGGGCTGGAATTGCAGATGTTACAAGACAGAACAACTCATTTTTCTTCTCAATTTATTCTCATTTATTCTGAGAGAGGAACAAATCTGTGACTTGTGCAATAAGATATGCTACTACCTGCTGGTGTATTATGAAAAAAAAATTGAAGCATTCACGAACATTGTTCTCAGGCTCTTGGCTTGTGATCGTGGAGAGTCATCAGAATAAATTGGATGGTTTCATCAGGTTGTTGCTCTGAAAAAAATTTTGATGTCTCAAAATGACCTTCTGCAGGTGCATTTTATCTTTTTTTTAAGTTAATAATATAGAGGACGGGTGCCTTGGTATCTGAACCTTATGATCCTGAATCTTTGTAAGTGACATCCAGGTCAAAGACATTATCCACTCTGTCAGCTTGTAGATATCTGAATATTAATTGGGGAATTTCTTGCACCAAAAATGCACATGTTAATTTTCACAATTGGCATATTTGTAAGCTCCCACATAATACTTAACTTAAAAATATCACTGTCAGGAAAAGCCTATTCCCAAAAATGATCATCCATAGATATAAGGAGAAATGAAGGGTGTGCCAATAAAGGTATGAACCAGAACTATATTTGGGTTTTAAAGGTCAATTATTCAGCTGATATTTCTATTTGAATAAGCTTACACAGGGAAATGTGGGGTAAGTTGAATTTATGGTGATGAGCAGTGAGGCAGGCAGGGTCAGAAGAAGCACAGTGATCCATGGTGGTGAAGAGCCAACAGGTCCCAGAGGCTAATGGATCTAAGGCAGCTGATAGCATTATGTACCCAGCAGCATGCTCCTAAGACCTTGTACATCATGGAAAAGGTGACTGTATCCTGGGTAAAATTCCAAGTGGAGTGTAAAACACTGAGTCTCTTAAAAACATTTGAGTTTTAGTTAAAAATCAAGACAGTACATTCAAAGGAAAAAGGATTAGAAGAAACAGAATATTTTAATTCTGAGGAGTGTACTGTTTTCTTATGTTCTGCTCTGCCTGGTCATATTTTATTCTTCATAGTATTTATTTAGATGCTGTTCTTTTCTCCCTTAAATATGGAAAACTTGGATTTTTCCTGACCAAATTACTGTACACAATGACAGACTATTGGACCTTACATAAATAATGATATTCAAGCAGGCTAAAAGTCTGATTTGTGTGAGGAAGACGAACACTTACAATAGACAAAAAAGTGCAGAGCCATTTTCCTTTATATTTGAGGCACATGTCGCCATAGTCTGAGCATAGCCTGTATTCTCTCTTCTGGGTTGAACTTAAGATTTTCCCTCCATGCTGGTTTGCTGCTATTATGATGATCAAGCTCTAGGCTTTGGAAGGGAGCAGCCTGATGGTCTAAAAGTAACATCACATCCATTTATTGTGTTGTTGAAAGACATAAAGCAGCTCTGCAGAGCTGTATAATTTTTGACCTGGATAAGTTCTTAAGCACAACATGTTGTTGATGTCTCTGCTCTTACCCTGTGGTGAGCTCTAGAGCCAGAAAAGGACTCATTCTCACTTTCTCTCCTGTTCGTAAACACTGTTTATCTAAACCACACAGGTGTAAAGCAGAAAAGCAGGATGTTACTAGAAATAAATTTGAAAAGTAAGCCATAAAGAACATATGGAGATTCTTATATAAATGCTGAAAGTGTAAGGAGGAGGGAAGAAGAGTTGAGAATGCCATGATCATCTTCCGAATACAATTTTCAGATCAATTGGAGAAAATTTACAAGGTGAGTGTCTTTGTAGACTCACCTAGATTCAGAAAAGTTGAAGTTATTTGGGCTCTTAAATTCCCCCTTTTCTTCTGTTATGCCAATCTATTTTTGAGAATAGATAACCATTATTCTGACATCTAAAGTTGTAAAATAGTATTGAGTGTTATTGGTGTTCATAAATCAAATCACATACATGCTGAGCTTGTCTTTTATTGCTGTGATGATTATGTCTGGTGTGTATGATAATGTATTGCATGTGACTTTATAATAAGAATTATTTATATCCATGATCTTGCATTTTTTAACATATTCAACAGATATTTAGTCTTCTTTACAACTGATATACAAGTGTAGAACCCAGTGTTCAGAGATTGTAGTTGCTACTTTTATAAACATTATAAACATGTCATACATGTTTTTATAGGTTCAAATGTATTTAATTCTACTATATAAATTTAGAGGGGTTAAATTCTTAGGTCAAAAATATGCACCATACAGTATTAAAATTTACTATCAGTTCCTCAAAGTGACTGTTGTAATTTGTATACCCACCAACAGTGCATATGAACTTCAGTTATGTGTTAATGTCATTGTCTCTTGTCCTTTTAGAGGGCTTTTTTTGTATATATTGGTAAATTGACATTTTAATATTAAAATATTCTTCCAAATTCAAGAGCATAGACATTTTCTGAAATCATTGTTACAAAGTTATTGTTTATACTTTAATGCTAATTCTTTAACAAACATATTAATGTCCTACAGTTGAGTGGGTAAGGCCCAATATTATTTTTCCAGTTTGACATGAACTTTCCCAAGATCATTAACTTGAAAAATCTTCTTCTATTTGCTGTATTGAATTATTAAAAATATCATAAATTTATTAGCGCATTATGCAGAGTTCTCTAGAGTACTGCACCAAGAGAATATATGTTTATATATTATAAAAGGAGATTTATTCTATTGAGTGTGCCTTAGGAGGCTTCTTCATACTAGAAAGGTATAGAAACAGGCTCCTAGGACTGGAAACAGGATATTTCAGGAGATACAATCCTGAATTAAAAGCTTGGGAACTGCTTGGAGGGTTAGTTTCTGGCTCTTAAAGTGGAAGAATCGGGACTGTATGTCAGCTAGTAGTACCTGCAACACAAACATCATCCCAGCTCAGACCCACAAGCTCGGTGCTGCCTCCCACCCTCTCTTCACCACAGCAGTTTGCCTACTTGTAGGTTCCACTGCTACTGAGAGCAGATAATTGCTTTCTTCTCCCAATCCCACATCTCTTCCCTGGAAACACCTAGAATCTCTATTCAGTCAAATTGACAGACAACTCAGGTGAAAAGTCTTGGTATTTTGGTCCTTGATTCTAAGAGTAATTGGATTTTCTTTCACATAACAACTCTCCACTGTCATTGTTTTATTGATAATTAGGATATCATTGCAGATTTTCCAACTTAGTTTTCCTTCACCTCACTTTTACCTCTCATGTCATTTAGTATTAAGTATAAGCTTAATTATTTTCTTTGAATTTTGAGAACATCATAGTTTGCCATGTTTACTAATTTAAAAGTATAAAATAATTTTTATTTCCCCTCTATTCCTTATATTGTGGATTTACATATTTAAAGTTTACATTTTTAATTTTCTCTTGAACATTTTTATACATGTATGCAATAAATTGATCATATTTCATCCTTCACTTTCTATCTTCAAATCTACTTAGGATAACCCATCATATCTTTCTCCTGACTTTATGTTGTCACCTTGTTATTTATTTATTTGTGTGTTTGGGGATTTTGTTTGTTTGTCTGTTTATTTAAAATCATTTTGTCTAGCTCATGTTGCCCTATGTGCATGCGCCCAAGATTACCCCATGAGTCATAGGAAATCTCTAAGTGATCACACTCCTAAGGAAAAGTTCCTCCTCTTTCCCCACTTTTCATCAACCTCCCATGCTCCTCAACTAAAGGTAAAGTCTCTGGAATTCTTCTCAAGCCCTTACTCAAATTTTTATGTGGTTTGATTTTACAAAGATCCTATACAGGCAACCATAGCTACTTTGGGTCCATGCATATAACAGCCACACCATGTACAGAGAGCATTTCACAGCACTTCTTCCGACACCTGTTATATTTTTCTGTCCTATCCCATTCCTCTAAGTTATTTGTAGCTTCTTCATGGGGGTGGGTTAATATAGATGACACAGTTACAGCTGACACTCACAGTTGCTTATTTTCAGCATTTATCTCCTCACCACCAGTCAGTATAATAATCTTCTTGACACATTTGAGATAGCACAAATCTGTGGATATAAAAAATATTTATAAGGCAGTATGACACATGATCATTTAGAAAAATAATGCCAATAAACTTTCCTTCAACCCTATGACTTCCCTCAATGTAGATTTTTACCATGTTTACACATATGATCTCCTTTGCAGAAGGTCTCAAGTAAAGAGAGTTTTTGGTTATCCCCTTAAATAGCCTTGTCACTACCAGTAGGCATGTCTTGCTAGATAATTTGGTATTGTAGCATATGAAACCCAGTGCTAGATAAGAACATTGTTGTCTTTTCTCACTAAGCAAACTGCATAGCAAAATCTAGTCATATGAAAGCAAGAGCTAACAGGGATAGCTGCTTGACCAGTTCAATCCTGATTTCTCTGTGTCCTCCAAAGAAAGTATGTGTCAGTTTCAATAATAGGGTCTTCTTGTCTAGTTGCAGTTTGCACCCAAGAGCAGCCTGTATAGTTTTGGGTGTCTATGGGCCTCTCTGTCCAATAATTCATAAGGAGGTAACCTATGTCTAGCTTTGAGGATTTCATTTAATAACTCATGTCTTCTGGGAGCAGTATTATTCATTAACGTGGGGCACTTCTGATTAAACTCCTTTAATAAATCACAATTTAATTAGCCTACAAATTAGTAGAACTTCATAAGCCTTCTTCATGCATCCTTAGTTTCGCTTAACTTACCACCAGCTTCTACTTCATTGACTTCCATTGGACTGTAATCTTCTAGTATTTTCCTCTTTTCATCCATATCTAATATGCTCTACTATATCCTCTTTTATATTTGTTAGCTTGGATTCTAATATCATATGTTCCCATGTAGGACATTTGTGTACATTTCATCTTTTTTTTTCAGTTTTCACATAGCCTTCTCATTTTACCCATGTCATCACTCCATTGCCTGACTAAACCATTATGAACCCAGTAACCCCTTCTCTATTTTCATTTCACCAATATTCTACAGTTACCAATTGTTAAGTGTATATTCCTTTAACTATTTCTAGATTCATAGCTTCAGTTGCATTCAGGTTAAACATTCCCAAATAATTTGAATTTAGGGCATTCATGAGAGAAACAGCAGTCAGCATTTGTCTCTGGTCACCTAAATAGCCTCAGTATTACAGGCCCCCAGTTACATTCATTTACCTATAAGTTTTATGAAGTCAGGGACTAGACAAGGCTGCTCACTCTCTCCCTACCTATTCAATATAGTACTTGAAGTCCTACACAGTGCAATTAGACAACAAAGGGAGATCAAAGGGATACAAATTAGACAGGAAGAAGTTAAAATATAACTATTAGCAGATGATATTATTGTATACCTAAGTGACCCTGAAAATTACACCAGAGATCTCCTAAACTTGATAATTTCAGCAAAGTAGCTGGATATAAAATTAACTCAAACAAATCAGTGGCCTTCCTTTACACAAAGGACAAACAGGCTGAGAAAGAAATTAGGGAAACAACACCTATCATAATAGCCACAAAGAATGTAAAGTACCTTCGTGTGACTCTTACTAAGCAAGTAAAAGATCTATATGACAAGAACTTCAAGTCTCTGAAGAAAGAAATTGAAGAAGATCTCATAAAATGGAAAGATCTCCCATGCTCATGAACTGGCAGGATTAATATAGTAAAAATGGCCATTTTGCTGAAGGCAATCTGCAGATTCAATACAATGCCCATCAGAATTCCAACTTAATTCTTTAAAGAGTTGGAAAGAGTAATTTTCAAATTCATCTGGAATAACAGAAAAGCTAGGATAGTGAAAACTGTTCTCAACATTAAAAGAAATTCTGGTGGAATCTCCATTTCTGACCTCAAGCTGTACTACAGAGCATTTATGATAAAAACTGCATGGTATTGGTACAGTGACAGCCAAGTAGATCAATGGATTAGAATTGAAGACCCAAAAATGAACCCATGCACCTATGGTCACTTGATCTTTGACAAAGGTGCTAAAACCATCCAGTGGAAAAAAGACAGGATTTTCAACAAATGGTGTTGGCTCAACTGACAACATGTAGAAGAATGCAAATCCATCTATTCTTATCATTTTGTACAAAGCTCAAGTCTAAGTGATTCAAGGGCCTCCATATAAAACCAGATACACTGAAACTAATAGAAAATAAAGTGAGGAAGAGCCTCCAGCACATAAGCAAAGGGGAAAGTTTCCTGAACAGAATACTAATAGCTTACGCTCTAAGATCAAGAATTGACAAATGGGATCTCATAAATTGCAAAGCTTCTGTAAGGCAAAGGATACTGTAAATAGGACAAAATGGCAACCAACAGATTGGGAAAATATCCTTACCAATTCTGCATCTAATAGAGAGCTAATATCCAATATACACAAAGAACTCAAGAAGTTAGACTCCAGAGACTAAATAACCCTATGTGGCACACGCCTTTAATACCAGCACTTGGGAGGAGGAGGCAAGAACAAAAATGAGAATGGAAAGGAAAATCAAAGAGCCCTATTTGTAACATGTAATTCTGGCTTCTATGACAGCATAGCTTCCTGTTTTATCAAAGCTCTAGAAGAACAATTTATGATTTATTTGTGATGTCATATGTCATCTATATTTCTTTTAGAAATTCATATAATACATATTTATCAATTTAAGTTATCAATTTAAATTAATATTAATCTGTCTAGAGGATAACGTTAAGAACATTTCTCAATAATGGTTGAATATGTTGTCAAAGATTTTAAAAGTTAAGTTAAATACTAATATACCTTCTGGAATTTGGAAATTATATACTTGAGTCTGAGTGTTCAATGAGGAATCTGAAGACTGTGCTATTTCTATCCAACACTGCTGATGGACAGAACCATACTTAATGCTTGTATCTTCTTTGGTGAATGCTCTTACCTTTTACATCAGCTAACTTTATGGATATGGGAAAAATACATAAGAAAATGGGAAGAATTTATTATGGATACAGTGTTTGAGATTCCTGCTCATGAGCAGAAGACTCTTTTGATGTGAACCTATGTTGAGAAATGCTTTCACAGAAGCAGGAGGGTGATACAGAGCAAAGTTTCTCAGGAAGCAGAAAAAGGGACAGAAGATGGCAAAAGATAGTATACCTCCAAAGACAATGTTTATAGTGAGATTATACTATACCTTGTGTAATTTGAAAAACTTCACATAATGTCAAAAAATTATGAATCTATCACTAGGTCAATCCATTGATTGGATCAAAACCCTCACAGATCAATTAGCCTTCAAGAACTCTTGTTGTTAGTTAAGGTTAAGCTTTTAATGTATAAGCTTTGGGTGAAATGCTTTATATCAAAGCTGTAATATCTATGTTACATTTTTTTCTTTCTTTTATGTATAACTTCCTAAGATTTTTATTATTAGATGTTTTCTTATTTACAATATTTCCTTTTCCAGGTTCCTCTCCAAAAAGAAAAAATAAAAATAAAATAAAATAAAACAAAAACTAAATCAATACCATGTTCCC
>JADRCD010153143.1:0-11579 GCA_019843815.1 Montemys delectorum
GATCCCCAGAACCCACATAAAGATAATGAAGAAGCAAGCTCACTAAGTTGCCCTCTGACTTCCCAGATCCATTGTGGCACACATAAAAGAGTTAAGAAGTAATACCAAATTAATTTTTAAACCTACCAACATTTTGATGTAAGAAAAAACTCAGGTCTGGTCTCCTTATGACAACTATTTGAAAAGAAAAGTTTCTGACATGTACTATAAAGTAGACAGCAGCATTAAATAAAGAGAAACAGCAAAACCCTTAGTTTTGATTCTCCCAAAGACTTCCTGAAATAACCTAGGGAAATGACAAGACAAGGAAGAGGAAATGCCAAATAATGGTATTTTGTAGAACTCATTACTACTAAAACCACAGCAGGTCCAAACTATAGGAAGCCCTTCTAACTTTTTTTAAATTATTTTATTTATATGAGTACACTGTAGCTGTCTTCAGACACACCAAAAGAAGGCATCGGATCCCATTATAGATGGTTATGAGCCACCATGTAACGGTTGCTGGGAATTGAACTCAGGACCTCTGGAAGAGCAGTCAGTGCTCTTAACTGCTGAGCCATCTCTCCAGTCCAGAAAGCCCTTTTTAAAAAAGGACTGTAAACATGCTGTTCTAACTCTAACAAACACCCTAAGGAGACTGGGACATTCACCAGTCCCCTGGAAGAATGTTGTTGCAGGTGACATGAACGCTACATTGTTCCTGAATACTGGCTGACTCAGTTCCCAAGGAGGACAAACAACCGTGAAAAGATGGCAGACACAGAAGCAACCTACAGAGACCCAGCTTACTGCAGCTGGATCACAGGAAGCCAAGAAGTGACCCTGAGTATGACAACACCTGCCTCAGTTGCACCAACCTAGCCAACCACAGTATATTAAAATTCCGCTTCACTCTACACACCCAAAACATTTCATCAGACCTCATCTTTCTGTGAGCAATGCTACTCTACCAGGAAAGGATTAATATGAGGTCTTAAAGTTGAGTCTGCCATGCTCAGTTGTCACTTCTCTTTAATTCCTTAGTGCCCTTTTAAATCTACGATAGCTTCACAATCAGGCAAAAGGCCTTATAACAGAATCAGTTATGTCTCACTCTGTCTTTCCCCGAGTGGCCCTGGACACTTCCCACGATGCTCTCAACTTTGTTAGAAGACCCTAGTAAAACTTCAGTGTCACTATCATGTTCTAGTTCCTCAAAGCCTATCTTTATTTGAACACGCTACCTTTATTTCAAACCCACTGAAAATACGTAGCTCAGTGGTAGGACATTTGCCTAGCATGCATTAGGCTCTGGCTAGATCACAGCAACACAGTAGTTGTATGAATTTTAAAGATTCTTAAAAAGATTCCTAGAAATAATTCCTTAATTTTTTTAGATTAACAAAATGAAGATTAATTCACATATAATATTGTCAAATAAAGAATTTTTATACAAACATAAGTGAAAGTACCATAAATGGCTAAGTATTAAAAACGCGAGACATGTGACTTGAGGGTATATCATACCAGATATCATAACAGAAAGACTTACTGCCTGGTTCCTCTTCACTGAAGCAATACAAATTAGGCACGTCATAGCCCCTGCTTGGAAAGCCTCATTCAGATACTGTTTCGTTCGCTCTAATTCATGTATATCTCCATCTTAAATTTAAAAAAGGAAAACCTCACAGTAAACAACATGTGAAAACAACACATCTTCACCCACAATCATGTTACATGACCAATGCTAAGCAATTTTAACTCTAGAAAATAGAAGTTACACCCTTACAGCTGAACACAAGGAAACAAATACTCAATGAGTTGTCAAGGGATTACCACATCCAAATATTAACAGTATTTCAGCTCTCTCATGGACTTGCTTTCTACTTCAAGTCCTTAAAAAATTTGGAGAAGACAGAACCACTGGCAAGACCAATATGGCAAGTAATAAAATATAAAGAAACTGAAGTGTGAAGGAAAACGAAAAGTGAACCACTGAAGGGAAGGCTAGCACGTCACACATCATAATAAATCTGTGGAAGAGAAGTGCTGAGATTATTAGCGCACAGCAGCCATGTTTCATTAAACTGTGCTCTTTACTCCTGCTGTAAACAGTAGTATAAGCTTTCTAAGAGGAAAAAAAATTAAAGGACTGTATGGCCTTTAAGCAAGTATTAAGTATTTCCAAGTATTAAGTATTAAGTATTTCCAAGCAAAATAAACTATCATGATGTCAGTGTTATACACAAGACATCTGAGACACAGAACAATTCAATGACCTCAGTTTGACTACTAAGTGAGTCCTCAATTGCTATCCTGTGCTTTCCTGGCGTTATGGAGAAAAAGGTGGAAGAAGAAAACTTAATAAAAGAATGACAGAGCAGCACTCTAATGTGCAATCGACATTAGACACTAAAAGGGCTGTAGTTCAAGTTATCTTCACGTAAGAAAAATAAGTGTACATGCCTTTTGTAAAACTAGAATGATTCAACACAAACTGACTGAATTTCCAAGAAAAGTAGGTCACTCATATAAGATTATAGAAGGACAGAATTTACTATGGCAATAATCTAGCTCAAATCAAAGTTTGCTGCCAAAAAGTAAAACTAAATAAATAAGAATCTTAGTACATTTTTTAAAACCCTCTAACTAAACACAGAATTTAACAAACATCTGCCCTACCATAACATAATATATATATAACACATACTAAACCCAAAACTACTAAAGACAAATGTTTTATTTTAAATTGGCATTTAACTTTCTAAAATATCCTTAAACAGAATAACTATAGTCAATATGCTTATATTGCTTAGAGTACAACTGGCTAGAGTACAATCTGCAACATTTTAAATTTCTTCAACTTATTCATATAATTCATTAAATAAGTCAATTCGTACAATTTACATTTAACATATGATGATGGTATAGTCTTATAAATTAAAGTCTAAGTTTATCTCTACAAAATTCAGGTAACATTTCTTTGAAAGTTGAATTATACTTTGGCTACAACTAAATAATGTGCATTACCCGGCATGTCACAGCAGACACAGATAGCATGGCACTTGGAAGTCACATATTCTAAAATGACCACTGTGGCAAATAAGGGAACTAAGTTTGAGGAGGTCAAGACTGTAATGAGCAGAAAGTACCAGATGCAGGCAGTTAGAGCAAACCAAAAAGCTAGAACTGTAGGAAGTTACCTATGTGTCTCAGTTTTTCTTCTGTCAAATGCCAACAATAGCCACATGTAGGTAATGTGAGCGTGTAATAGGTAAAGCTAGTGTAGAAGGAGAAAAGGGGATACTGAAGGAATCAGGCAGAGGGAGGCTGAGTAAGGTGATGATAGAATACACAGCAAGTTCTAGGCCAGACAGAGCTACACGATGAGACCCTGTTTCAAAAATAAATATTTTTAAATTTTACCAAATAAAGTCTAGGAGGCTTTGGTGACAATTAGACTTGGTTTTGCTCATGCCATGTATGTATCACTCTGTTCATACATTTCTGAAGTAGAAGACTGGAGTGCTACTAGGGTAAGAAAACAAGGGAAGCTGTCTCTTCTAAAGTGAGGTGCCTGGGAGTGAAGACGATATTCTCTTTAGAATAAAGCCACACAAGAAGAGAAGAGAATCACACAATGCAAACCTGAGACCAGAAAAATGGGAGAGGTTCTTGGGAATGTACTAGCGCTCAACTCACCAGTGTGAGATGGACACTATTTCATTACTCTGGCATTTATTAAAACGCATAGCTGTTCTTGTTTCCTCAGTTTATTACATGCATAGTGCAGAATATACAGGAATACGAATCAAAGTATTAATGGTTTTGATACAAAAATTAGTTTGAGAAGAAAACTACACAAAAACCTCATAAAGCATATAAGTGGTAGTATTTTCTACTATCGATGCTAAAAGACAGCAGCCTTCCTCTACCTCAAATGGCTGAAGTTAGGTCCTCTTAGCCACAAAACTGATGATTACTAGTTTGGAAGTCATCCAGAAACAGGAAATTCTCTAGCCTTAAAGATGTTTTCATCAGCTTTCATTTTGTTAAGCTTGACATTTTAGCTCAACTTCCTTAATTCCTCGGGAGATATGGTAAATTTCTTAGAGAATGCCTATCAACCTTTGCAAAATCATCAGTACGGGCAGATAACTAACAAAGCAACAAAAGGAAGATGGACTGAGGTGGGGATAGGTGGCACATTACAGGAGTCAGCTTGAAGTCTTACTAACTCTAATACCCTTAAATTACCTTCATTCCACCTAACATACAAACTCTGCTATGCTTGACCGTGTTGTACTGGCAGTCCTGTTCTCAGGAAAGTACTACGTAATAACTAAGAAACAAATCAGTGACCAACATTAAGAGAGTTGATATGGAATTATAAGACCTAAACCTAAAGGAAAACAAGATTTGTTTGTTTTTAAGCAGAAGAAATCCTTTTAGAAGATAGGGAAAGAAGGAAAACCAGCTACGGTAGAAAACCTCTAATATTCAAGCACACAGAGTGTGTTAGACATGTCAATAGATAGCACGTGCTCTCTGACAAGCAGTGCTACTTCATTCCAACCCCTCCACGCCACTAGACAAATCTCACAGAAGAGAGAACCTGAGCCAAAGTGAACATGTCAGACACTAATCGGACACAAGCAATGCGGAAGTCCAAGAATTAATTTGGCTTGTGATATCCTTTTAACCAGTCTCCTGATTTTCCCTCATCAACAGGTCCAAGAGCAGCCATCTCACCTTCTTCAGAATCACCCTGCTTTTACACAGAAAACACAAAGAGCCCAATAAAAGTTCAAAAGCTGAGCAAATCACCTTTAGGCCAACTTTGCCATTTACTAATTGTGTAATTTTAGGAGAATCTTCTCTCCTATGAAGAGCCATTTCCAAGAAATTTTCTGGTTTTTTTTTTTTTCCTAGCTCTAACAAGATTTTAAAAAGAAGAACTAAATGAGACTATAAGCATGTGTAACTAACATAAGACTATATAAACAGAATGAAATATATCTATAAAAGTACTGAGAAATGTTAATGTTTCTAATGACATGAGTATAAAATTTAGAAACTAAGAATATAGGTATTGATCTTTGAAACCATTTACTTGAATTATTTGATACTAACAAGTACACATACCAGTATCCCTATGACCTTCTTTCACATTAAATAAAAGGAGGGACACACTTTAAACACAGCCCAAACACATACATCAGATAATGAATATACATGTCAGGCCTTTAAAAATTTAACTTTTTAAAAACAATATGAAAATCAAAAGTAAGATTTGACATTACAATAATAAAGTCAAGAAACAAAAGGGACTTTAAGGCAATTTTAATGTGATAAAAAGGAGAAGAAAATGAAGGCTAGCTTGAAGGGGTCCCTGAAGCCCTGTGGCCCAACAGAATCCCAGCCAGTCGCCACTTACCCTGCCTATTTCTCTGGGAGTTAGGGTTATAAAGGACACTCACCATATAATCTACTTTATACAAAGATTAGTATTAACAACATATAACTTAAGTACCAAAATGTCCTCAGCTTCACAAGACGACCATACTAAAAATGATCCTATATAGTAGTTTAAACTATAACTAAACAATATCAGAAATATCCTACTTATAGTGAAAATGTCCAAATCAGTAAGATAATACCTGTGTGAGTAGTATATGTTATGAATGTATTAGCAACAATTTTCCCCTGCTTTCCTTCAAAGTCTTCATCCCCTTCTTCTTCAGAGGAAGAGCTGCAGTGTTCCTCCATCAGCTTTCTGGCTGCAGCTTGATTGGCCTTCTTGATCTCCTCAAATTTCTTCTGAGACATTAGCTCTGCTTAGCAAACAAAATAAAAGTTTCATTTCTGCACATCAGTGTCCTCACAGACCATGGTTTAGAATGACACCTCTTTTTTTTTTCCTGGTCAGCAAAACTCCAGTTTATTTGACTACTATATCAATTTTAAGCACATATTTGAAAGTCACCCTTAAAACATCCTATCTTCTTACAGATTGTGAGGGAGAAAAAAAAAACAGAACCAAAGAAAACAATACAATGAACACCTACCCAAAAGAAGTAACCTACCCAAAAGAGTCAAGTGCTGTAGATGCAGAGACGAACAAACTAATGGCACACTCTAGAATACAGTAATGCTGGACACTTCATGAACAGTCTCAAAATAAAAATACCAACAAAAAAATTAAATGGAAATGAGATGTTAAAACAGACTGTACAAGCCAGGAATGGGGCACATGCCTCTAATCCCAGAAATCCAGAGGCAGAGGAAGGTGGACCTCCGAAGCCAACATGGTCTACATAAAGAGTTCCAGGACAGTCAAAGCTACATAATAGAGAGACTCAAAAAAAAAAAAAAAATTTATATATATATATATATATATATATATACACATACACACACACACACACACACACACACACACCCCAAGTATGGTAACACACATCTTTTCTCCTAGCACTTAAGAGACATAAGTAGGTGGATCTCTGAGTTCAAGGCCAGCCAGGGTTAGTTACGTGGAGTAAGATAGTCTTACTATGTCTCAAAAATAAAAAATTAATAAAAATCATTAAAACACATTATACAGTATGACTTATGAAATGGGGGAACATACTCAGCGGAAGCACACCAGAATGACAGGAGGTAGTGCTTCTTCAAACCAGTCTCATGAACCCGGTGCAGCCCACCTAAACCTTTACAATGATAATATCCACAGTCTATCCACTGCGTTTATAAGCTGCTTCTTTGGAAGCTCAAAACCTTCCAGCCTTCAAGGTGAAATTGACATTTTTGTGGTCACACAAAATGTTAACACACAAAAAAAAACATGCTTCTAGCAATTCCACTCCAAAAAAAAAAAAAATGTAAAATGGGATTGAATTGTTCTATTATTATCCAGAAAAAGGATGTTAAGTTTGAATTTGATCTTCTCATCTCTAGAGCACCCTGTACTTCTCATTGTTACTTAATTACACAATAATGCAAAACAGAAGCAGATAACTTCCCAGCACATGTTCCCAAGGAAACTTCTAGCTTCTTTTTAGTAAGAATCCTGGCACTTGCACTCCAGCTAACAAGTGCAATAGACAGCCATGGTGTTTTAGGAAGAGACTCACAAGCTTGCTGAATTGTACGCACTGGTGCTCATATTAAGAGGATCTTAAATTTACTATTTTAAATTACTAATTAAAACATACTTCATACGTCAGACTGATGAGACTATCAAAATAAATGTCATTTTAGTTAGTATGTCTGTACTTACTGATATTTTACCCTTTATTTCCCTCAAGAAATGTTTTCCTTTTCTTATTGCAGCTAAATTTGATTGGTGACTATCAACCAAAACAGACTGTTTCAGGTAAAAATGGGAGAAAATGTATATGATGCTTACTTTAGAAATCTTTGAGAACACGGAAAAAGAAGAGCAGTAACTGCTGTAAGACATCTCAAAATTACAAGGATGTCAATCTCTGGGAATGTGGGGAGGGAGGGGGTAATAAAAAAAGGCTGAATTGGGAAGAGATGACAGAAACACTCAGACTCTGGTAAATGTATGTACCTAGCACTATTTGGAGGAATGTCACACAGAAAGTGACCAGGCAATCTTCTTGCCTTGTTCCTTCAACACAAATGTCAACTACTCTTCTACAGAATGCCTGCTTTCCTGCTACCCACAAAATCCAAGCAAGCGTACCAACTTGCTCATAGGTCTCTCAATAGCACACTGCATCTCTATGATAAACCGACCCACTGCAAGCAAAACCAACGCAAACTCACTTTCAAGTTACCCTGAGAAATCTCACACAGAGGCTCAACTCTGCTCCTAGCAGGAATGGAGAAATGATGCAATTCTATTATAATCTCAGAAATAAAAATTTCCAACGTCTTCTGAAAAACACGTTGCAAACACAAAATGCTTTCAGGGACCATTCTCTTCTACCTAGAGTGTTATGTATAAACACGCTCAACCTCGCACTAAAACAAGATCTTGGACCAAGGCTACTCGTAAATCCATGGTGGCAACACCTGATACACCACAGAAAGACACGGAAGTTATGAACTGGGATCAGTCAAAAACAATCAAAACGCTTACAGGGTCTAAAACAGTCCAAAAAGTCAGGGAGCTTGGTAAAGATGGCTATTAACAACTAGTCTTGAAAGTAGAGCTAATTAATGAAGCATGGAGTGCCCAATCTGTTAGTAAACGGGATTCTGAAACCTCAGCCTAGCTTGCTGTTACCATACACAAAGACGCTACAGCACAAGGTCTTATTTTACAGCAGATGTTAAAAACAGTTTAGATTTTTTTAAAAGAAAACAAACTCTGGCGATCCATTTACGGAGTTATCCAAATCAGATGCACACAATTCTGGAAGGTAAAGTAACAAAGGCAATTATCATTCTAAATGAGGATGAAAGAGATGAAATGAGGATGAAAGAGATGAAAATCTGCCTGAGTCTGAGAAGGTCTCTGAAACTAAACTCCCCGGAGCAGTTAAAAAGTGAATGAGACTTTGAGGGCCCTGGCAGCCAGCGATAAGTAGGGAAGTGACTTGGGGAGTCTGGAGGGGCTGAGCCATCCTCACCTGAACCATCCTCACCGCGGGCCCCCGGAGGCTGCGTGGGTTCGCCTCCAGCTGTGCGCTGCCGGCGACCCGCGGGGGCCAGAGTTGCTGCTCCCCCGGAGCCGGGGCCCGAAGACACCGCGCCCCCAGATCCTTTGGCTCGCCCTCCTCCAGCGCCACCAGAAGGGACTCCATTTCCTGAGAGGGGAACTGCGGTGGCTCGTCCTCGGGCTCGGCCTCGGCCAGCGGCCACCTGGCGCCAGGAAGCGTCCATCCCTGCAGCAGAGAGATAAAGGAGAAGAAGCCTGAGCCCGCGTCCGAGATGAGGGACCGCGAGGTCAGGCTGGGTGCGGACGCACCCGGCGATCCGGAGACCCGGTCTGAGAAGGTCGCGGCCCTGTGTCTCCCCGAGGGCGAGTGCCCGCCGAGCCCAGGCTCCAGCGACAGGCGAGGAGGGAAAGGACGGTAGGCAGAAAAGAAGCACGGAGCCACGAGGAGCCCACCCGGGACAGGAAAAGCCCAGCCACGGGAAATCCTCCCCAGCCTCCCGAGAAGTGAGCTGGGCACAGAAACGCCGACTAACCGTGCGGCCGCGGCCGGCAACCAACTGCTCAAGTGGACCGCACCGAGAGCTACGTCTCCTTACCGACGGCGCCCACCGCCAGGGACTACAACTCCCAGAAGCCTCCGCCCGCGGACCGAAGAATGCGTGGCAGCGCGGCCGCTTTCTTTTCCGGAAGAGGTGAAGGAATTCTCAGCGCGCATGCGCTTACGCGGTCGTTCTCGGCCTTTAGGAACTATATTTCCCAGAGAGCTCCGAGGCTCGTGATAAGTGGATACCTACCTTGGTGGGCGTGTCGGGAACCTACTTTTAATCCATCCCTTAGCAGTTGCTCCCCGGAAATATGCGAGGTTGTCAGGATTCAGTCAGAGAGAGCAAAATTGACATAAAGTTATTTTCGCCATAGTCTTGCTGCTTGCAGGTAGTAGGCAGATCGTCGTTCAGGAAGTTCTTAGAAAGCAGAAGACGCCATTGGGGAACAGGGTCTGGAAAGCCACGGGAGCATTGTAGGAAAAGTGGTTTGAGTGGAGAAAGCTCTCAGAGCTCCCAATGAAATCCAACCTCTAATATTACCACCTTTTATACTTTAAAACAAGCTTTCCCTTGGAGACTGCTTATTTTCACTTCGAGATTGCTTCCTCAAGTAGATTCATTAAGGAAAATAACTGAAAGCCAATAGCTAATCTTTACATATAGAGTGCAGAAATTCATTTAGTGGTCTCTTGGGAAAAGGAGCCTAATTTTGATTGATATTTGGAATTATACAATCCTTAAATTACCCTTCAGCTTAGTTAATTCCCCAACATTCACCACAAATATATTTAGATGCCATTTAATGTGTCCAGGAGTGTACAAAATATTTACACATATATATGTACATATATATTTGCACATATATAAAGTTTTACATTTTTAATTTATTGAGATGAGTTTTTTAATGTTATCTAGGCTGCCCTTGAACTCATGATCCTCTCACCACAGCCTTTGAAGTTGTTGAGGCTCCAGGCCTTCATCACCATGCCCACTGTGTTAATAAATTTTGTATTCAAAATTGTTGGTATTCTGTCTGGACTCCATCCCCACAGTTACCTGGCAACAGCCAGGTATGCTCCTCCCCACAGGTAGGCCTGGCCCACTATAAAAGGGGCTGCTTGGCCTCCCCCTTACTCCTGCCCCTCTCTCCCCATTCCCTTCCTTCCTCTCTCCACGTGGTCATGCGCTCTAGTTCTCTACTCTCTCCTTCTCTCTGCCTTTCTCAGCCTCCATTACCTTCTTAACTCCCCTCCCCATGCCCTGAATAAACTCTATTCTATACTATACCCTCCTGTGGCTGATCCCTCAGGGGGAATTGATGCCACAGCACAGGCCCCCTGAGGCATCCCCTTCCCCCACACCTCACCACACCCCCATAGAACATATTCTTATTTCTCTTTATCTTTTTAAAATCACAACATTACAAAAATAACCTTATTTATCATTCCAATCTTACCACTGGGAAAACTAAAGCATAGAGAGATAATTGTAGTGAAACTAAGCTTTAATTCTATCATGTTTTTAATTTCTTTTTTTAATTTATTTATTATTATATAGACACACCAGAAGAGGGCATCAGATCTCATTACAGATGGTTGTGAACCACCATGTGGTTGCTGGGATTTGAACTCAGGACCTTCGGGAGAGCAGTCAGTGCTCTTACCCACTGAGCCATCTCACCAGCCCCTGTTTTTAATTTCTTGCACATAGGTATTATATCATAGCCTATACTTTATCCAAAATCAGTAAATGTCCAGGGAATATTGAGCGGCTAATGAGGAGGAGACCCTCATAGAACCTTTGTGTGTAGCACATTGTCCAAATCTCCATACTAAGCCTTCCTGAGAACACACTCCCTGCATTCTTCCAAACATGAGTTATTATTAACTATTCTGATATCTATTGAGAGCTTCATACAAGCACTCCTTCCTTTCCTTTTACTTACCTGTTTAATAACATGTGGAGTTTCATCATTGAAACCAACTTTTAATAAATAAATAACACACACACACACACACACACACACACACACACACACAATCTTTTTCAATACTCCAGCAGAGCCTGGGTTGCAACTAGGTAGAGTGACTCCTGGCCTCCTCTCTCAGATATATGATGATTGTATTAACTATCTTTAGTGTTCTGCATTTGCAATGTCCTGAGAAGCCATGTGGTGACTAGTTGGTGCTCAGCCCTTGAAATGAAACCTGTAAGTGGCTGGAGGTTTAAGTGAAGAGATATGCCCTCGAAGGAGACTCCCTCTTCTCTCTCTGTCTCTCTGTCTCTGTCTCTGTCTCTCTCTGTGTCTCTCTCTCTGTCTCTCTCTCTCTGTCCCTCTGTCTCTGTCTCTCTGTCTCTCTCTGTCTCTCTGTCTCTCTCTCTCTCTCTCTCTCTCTCTCTCTCTCTCTCTCTCTCTCTCT
>JADRCD010153148.1:0-32616 GCA_019843815.1 Montemys delectorum
ATAAATAAATAAATAAATAAATAAATAAATAACTCTTTTAAAAAAGAAGTTTATATAAAAATAGGAATGGTTATAGCTGGCTAGTTAGCAAACTCATGATCTCATGCAGCCATTGCTCCATTGCTTTGGGAACAGTTGTCCTGATCTACAATTTTTATATTCCTTAAAAATAGTCACAATAGAGTAGAGTAAATTTCTTGAATTTATTCATACTATACATTTTTTAATTATGTGTTCTATGTCCAACATCTCCCCTTCTGTGATCATCTCCTAACCACCTTCGCCTCTTGCATTGACCAGTACCTAAGATTCAGGTCATGAACCTGGTATTTTATAATGTAATAAAGCTTCATAAGACACACCTTCTACACAAGGAGTCATCTTACAAGGCTTTTGTGTCATTTCTCTTCTTCACTTTTAGTCTTTGCCACTATATGATAATCTGAAGTCTCCCCAGTAACTCAGTCTTGTTTTTGCTTACAATTTAGGGTATGAGTGTTGAGGGGAAGAACAGATCATACACTTTTCAATGTGTTATTTACATCATCACTGGCCTCATTCCCAAAGACTGGGAAATGAAGGTAGGAATTTATCTGATCATCAAGCATTTGTAATCCTGATACTTGTTTAGGAACTGACAAATAACTGCCAGCTGGGTTCTTAAAATCATTGGTCTTCTGTAAGAAACAAGTAAGAAAACTATTACAGACTTCAAAAAGTGCATACTTCCTGATTAACTGAAACGGTGTTTTCATTCCCTAAGGGACAAATGCAGTCTCAAGGCTCATATCAAAGCACCTTTCAAAAAGCTGTGTACTTCCTTTCTCCCTGGAAAATGGTTGAGAAATGAAGGGGAAAGGCAGCATTTGGGATGTTTGAGCTCTCTGCAATGAGATTTAGATTCCTTTGCATTCAAAAAATTCTGAATCTGTGAGTCACTCTACATTTGAAAATTGGGTGTAAAATCATGAATGAAGGAATATTATTTTTTACACCCTCACTTCCACAGCTGTCAATTAAACCACAGTATATAATCCAGTTTGCAAAGAGCCTGAGAATCCAAGTGATCAAAAATTAAGTGGACAAAAAGGGAGGCCTCCCATTCAACACAATTAGTATAAGGTCAAATGTCACAAAAAACAGCCATAGCTCTGCTAAAATTTGTTTGGACAGGGCATTTGTTGAGATTGATGGTTTATTTGATGTTTTGGCTTGTGATGTGAATGTTTGGTCAAAAATGGAGGTTTGGGAAAATTAGGAGGTTGGACAGAGCTGAAAGAAGTAGATCACTGACAGTGGTTCCTTCAAGAAATGGTATCTATGGCTGCCTTTTGCTCTAGTTTCTACTTCCTGTCTGCTATCATGGAAACACTGGGTCATGAGCAGGCTGCCCCATATGATGGTGATTTTTTTCAAATTTGTGGAGCCAGAGATTCATTGACTGATCTCTTTGAAAATATTAGCCTAATTGAATCTTTCTTCACATCAGTTATTTTTATCAATATTTCATCTCAATGCTATATAACTCACCAATATAGCTGTGAAATCATATTTTTGTTTTTATTTCTTTTTTCTGAATAAATTATACATGTATTTCATTAACATTATTTCTTTTGTGTTTTTCAAATACTTTCAGGTTCTGAAGTTGAATATAACAAAATTTTTATTCAACTATTTGTAATATTTTTGCTGATGTATTTCTGTAGATAGACCACAGCAATAATTTGATAAGCATATAACTTTGTGATATGGAAGGATAGTTTATTTCTAATTTTGTGTCAAGTGACTATACTGTATAATAGTAATCAACAATAGAGATAAACTTACAGCTAAACATATTTAATAATTAATTATTTTTTTGCCTAAACATTAGGTAAAACCTACTTCGGAAACCAGTAGTACTGGGATAATTTTTCTTTCCATCAAGTTCATAGAAGAACGTCTGTCAAACTTAAAAATGAATGAAAGTAGAATAAAAATCCATCTTTCCCCATTTGATCTATTATAATGGTGATATGCTCTTTGTGCAAACCTATTAAAATGAATAATTGTGCCCTGTTATACAATTCAAGCCATTTTTCTATGGGAAATCGTTCATCAAAAATGCATATAAGCCTAAAATTCCATTAATCATCCCATACAATAAGTTAGTCTCTTGCAATTTTTATTCAAGTACATTTTTCACTGAGCAAAATGTAGTTGTCACTGGAAAATATCAAGTAGGCAATTTGTAACAAATACATATAGATTTGTAATTAAAGCCTGTAAAAATCTGATTAAATATAAAAGACATAGATCCAAAATATAATTAAAATTATCATGAAAGAGAACAGCGAATGCCTTAGGTAGACTCTAAAACATTTTTTTAAGTAATAAATTCCAGGAGATTTTAAAATGGCAGGTAACAAACTGATTAATGGTTCATTTAGTGACTTATTGACGCTTAAATTGTGCCAACTATTGCATCAGGCAAATGGCTATACAGGTGCCTTATTAATAGCCAGATACATTCTAAATTAATTAATTTTAAAATATAATTATAGAAGAAAATAGAGGGTTGGATATTGCAAGAAAATGCTATCCACCACAGCAGGAACGACATAGTATAACCAAATGAGGACAAACATAACAAATACACTGGTCAATGTTTAAATGGTTTTATTTATTTATTCATTTATTTTGCCAATGGTTAAATATTTTGTGGCCAAGCAAATACTTAGCTAACATTATGACTGAGTTTAAGGAGTATGACAGTGAATGATTTATTTTCAATTTTCTATTCTTTTTGATGTAACTCTGATGCCAATTGAACTCACAGAATAATCTGATTAATGTATAATCAAAAGCTAATTTGTATAATGTGTATGAAATCTGATGATGCTGTGAATTGTTTCTTTCCTACATTTGATTTCATGGATGTATTAGTTGGTTTTTCATCATAGTGACCAAATACTTACAGAAAGGACATAAAGAACAATGGGCTTATTGAGGATTCTAGCTTCAGTGAGATCCCTTCATGTTTGTTGGTTCTATGTTCCTGGACAGAACATCATGGTAGCAGGAGTATGTTCCCTGATAGACAAGCTTCTTCTGGTTTTAGAGCAAAAGAGAAAGGGAATTAAGAAAGTGACAAAGATAAAATACTCTCAAGGTTCCACACATAGAAGCCACTTTCTATAGCTAGATTTCATTTCCTAAGGTTTCCACAGCCTCCCAAAATAACACTATAAATTAGGACCAAGTACTTAAACATGAATATGTGGCGGCATTTCTATTTTAAGTAATAACCTATCCCAGGTTCCCACAGGGTTACACTATTTCATAATGCAAAATTAATTTACTTTATTTTCCAAAAATCTCAACAGAGTTAATGGATTCACCATATTTCAAAAGTCTAAATCTACGTTCTAGGATTTAAGTCAAATTCTTAGCTATTAAGTAATTATGTTTGAAAATAAAATATAATTTACTTACTTACATTACAGAAAAGCACAAATTAAGCATTACAATTTCAAAAGGAAAGAATAAGGAGGACAAATAGAAAATTTCAGAATAAAATAAGTCTGAAACTCATCAGGGAAGCACTGAATTCCATGTCTAACATTTGGGACGTGTTGTTTCTTGATATGAACTTCAGTGTGATTGGCTAATCCTGACTCTGTGACCTTACTGACTGTAGTCTACATGACCTCTCTATTATGCTGGTTGTCTGTTGCTTTCCTTGCCACATATGCCACATGACATACCCTGGGTATCCACTGGAGTTTTGGTTTTATCCTCATAGCTTTCTGCGTTGTCAAGTCCTACCAAAAGGAATCAGACAGTACTACACGGTGTCTTGCTTTCAAAGACTTTCTTTGGGATGCTGGTAGAAACCCTAATGATGTACATTTTTCACATATGGAAAATCACCATTATGTTGATGATGTCAATGTTTTTTAACATCTTGAGCAGTATCTGGGCCAATATGACTAAAGGCTAATGAGTTCCATGGCAACTAAAGCCAGAAAATACCTCCTGGGGCAATTCTATATGAATAGTATACCACATAAGTTCTTTGTTATCAAGTGTAAGGCTTTCAAAAGAGTTTATAAAATTGATGTCTGTTTGATTTTTGAAATAATCTCAAAGACATTTTCCTATTCCCCAAATATGAACCAGTTAGCTTTTTTTGAATTTATTTTTTTTTAAAAAACTTAATTCCCTGAGGATTTCATACTATGTATTCTGGTCATATTCATCCTCCTCCACAAACTCCTCCCAAATACATAGTCCCCTTAACTTCCAGCAAAATTTGTAGCCTTTTTAAAAGAAATTAGTTTGTGCCATTGATATACTATGTGTGTGCCCCCCCCCCAATAAAAAATGTAATCACCCATAAATGGTCACATTGTTTAAGAAAACTTCTCCTCTCCCAGCACCTATCAGCTGTCAGTATCTCCTCATTTCTGGGTGAGAAACCATACTCACCACCTTTACATATGCTATCATTTTGTCTGCCTTGAGCTTGCACAGGTCTTATGCCTGATGTCACTACAACTGTGAGTTTATGTGTGAAACTGTCCTCTTCTACCCAGAAATCACTGCTTTCTTGTTGTCATCCACCATGTCTGTCTCTTATAATCTTTCTGCATTCTCTTCTACAGTGTTCCTTGAGCAATGGAAGAAAGAGGTCTGACATAGATTTCTCATTGAGGGGTGAGCCACCCACAGTCTCTTTTGCACTACTCCATGAGTATTTGGGGTTCTCCATGTTAATCGCCATCTACTACAGGGAAAATATTCTCCTATGAGCATTGAGAGATTTGTTGAAAGCTAGGCTGATTCAAGGCTTTCTCAGGGACCCTTAAACAAGAGGAACCTAGTTATCAGCTCTCTCCCAGGAGCAGCAAAGGCCTGGGCCTTGAAGAAGTGAAGGTTTCCACTCCTGGGAACTTGGCTTTTCCCCCTAAAGAGACTGGATTTAACAAGTTCCAAGGCTGCTGTGTTCCCAATCTCTGATGCATTTGGGATATCCTGTGTTTTCCTTTTGCAACGTTGCTTGATTAGCTTCCTGCTGACTTTGCTAGACTATCTGATATTTTTTGCTGACACTGTATTACTTTTTCTTTCAGGAAAACTGTGCATAAGATGCTGAACTTCTTAATAAATTTCTTTGGGAAAAGTCATCATCTAGTGCAAGTTAGCTGGTCCCTGCTTTCTGTTTTCTTTATTTTCTCATCCCTAGTCCTTCTACTTATGACCCTACCCATTTAGCAGACAATGTTAGTAAAGGTTTGCCCTAGGGACTATCATCTGCTTAAACATAAGTTCTTGGCCGTGATAGTGGTGTCAGGAGTTTCATCTTCTAGAAACAGCCTTAGAAGAAATGAAAATGTGGCTGGTTACTCTCATATGTTGACATGACAAACATATGGGTGGGCATGTCTTGCTAAGCTAGTCATTATTATAACTCCTGGAAATCACAGATGGATGATTGATTACTACTTTCCCCTCTAATAGTATATGTAGCATCATCTACATAAAAAAGTTTCATCATCTATAAAAAGGTAGCCAGAAATGATGAAGCATCCAGGTCATTGGCAACTTCATTTCTCTGTCTTCTATGAGTCAAGGATGAGTCTTCAGATATCTTGCTTGCTAACAGTCCAAATTTCCCGAACAATGTTACTTTCCTTGTTTACAGTTTCAATACTCTTCCTTGTTGGCTGTACTGTCTATTTTTCCAAGTCATTCTGTTTCTCAATTTGCTCATAATTCTTACTGTTAACTTAGCTAAAACAGCCAAAAATAGCCATAGTGATCTTGGATATTTTCAGTCCTAAAATTTTCTCCATGAAATCTCTGTATCTTCTTTGAACTTATTCTTCTGTAGTATTGACAAACATGAAGGCTAGGCTAGAATGTGACCTGGATAGTCGTCAGTCTAACTCATAGCAGATTATGACTTCCCCTCATGAGCACAATCTTTATTTTCTACATTCTAATTGGTATTTTAATCTTCTGAATTCCCAACAAAATCGCCCATTAAGTATATAATAGTCCAGGCTTTCCTACCTAGCATTTTCAAATATCTAAAATCTCTCAAATTTTTCACCAAAGCCAATTAGTTATGAAGGTCTAAGATACACATGGTCCGGTTCAGGCATAACACCAACCTCTCTTTTTTTGGTACCAATTTTTGTATTAGCTTTTTCATAGTTACAACTAAAATAAATTACAAAAAAAAAAAATTTAAAAAAAAGAAAAGTGGAGCTGCTGGTATAAGCCTGTAATCAAAGCTACAAAGAATGCTCAGGTAAGAGGATTAAGTGTTCCAGGCCTGAGTGGGCTATAGAATGAGTTCAAGGCCAATCAGGTCTTAGTGAGATTCTGCAGCAAATAAATTCTATAAAACCTGGAGAGATGATGGAACAGTCCAGGTATAGAGTACTTACCTAGCATATATGTGACTCTAAGTTTAATCCTTAATAGCATGAAAAGGTTTTATCTATATTCACATAATATTTTACATATGATATGTGAGTCAAATTCTTCTTTTCCTAAGTACTCACAGATTCTCCCCAATTCTATAATCACCCAAATTAATGTTGTTTTACCACTCAAAATAAAACCACAAAACAGAAAACAAAGGTATACAAAAATAAAAAATCAATAAGACAAAAATTACTAAAAGAAAAACAAACAACACACACACACACACACACACACACACACACAGAGAGAGAGAGAGAGAGAGAGAGAGAGAGAGAGAGAGAGAGAGACAGAGACAGAGACAGAGACAGAGGCAGAGACAGAGAAAGACAGAGAGACAGAGACAAAGAGAGGCAAACAGGCATACAAGAATACTCTCACAAACTGTAGGATCTATTGAACTCATCTGGCCTGTAATATAATGTAAGTGATATACCCAGTGACACTCCATTAAAGAAAACGGGTTTAGACTTTCCCAGGCAGGTAGCAATTGCTAATACTTTCTTGGTTAGGCTTAGGATTTGTGTTTGCTCCCCCTCCTTCATGTTGGTGTTTTCTCTGGTTTGAATTTGTGTAGGTCTGTGTCCTGCAAATCTTTGTCAGTTCCTATGTGTTATCAGTCCTGTGGTGTCTAGATGCCACTGTTTTCTTGGAGTCTTCTACCCTCTCTTGTTCTGTACAAATTCTCTCCCTCTTCATCCACATAGATTCCTGAGTCTCTAGAGCAGGAATATGATGAATACACTCTATTTTAGGATAAACATTCTCAAATCTCTTATTCTATATTGTCTACTTGTAGAACTCTGTTAGTCAATCCATGTACTTATTAATGAATATACTGATGTCTCTCTAGAAATCATTTCATTGCTGTCTTTATTTAGCAGAATAACAGAATTAGGCCTTCCTTTGGAGATCATAGCAAATCTATCTCAAGTTCTTAGTTTAGCAGTGTCACGTGTGTGTTAGGGCAGTATATGCACAGTATTAGGGGGTGATGACTATAGAGTTCAAAGTACTGGGACTTGACCTCTGATCCTCTGAAAAATGCATCTGAGCCTCTTCTGCAATTCCAATTATTCTTGATATAATAGATAATACATTGAGTCAATATACCTGTTTTAGTCAGTGTCCCTATTCCTGTGATGAGAGATTATAACCATGGCAATGCTTATAAATGAAAGCAATTAGTTGAGTGCTTGCTTACAGATTCAGAGGTTTAGTACATGTTCATCAGAGGAGGAAACATGGTAGCAAACAAATAGACATGTTATTGAGAAAGTTCTGTATCTGAATTTGAAAGCATCAGAAATGAAGAGGTGAGAGAGGCATGAGGTCCGACTTGGGCCCTTAAAACTTCATTTCCACATTCAGTGACACACTTCACCCAAGACAACCATACCTCCTAATCACTTCCAAGTTGTGCCACTCTCTAATAACCAAGCATTCAAACACATGTGCTTATGGGGTCATTCTCATTCAAATCCAGTGGTTTGAATACTTGATTTCTAGTAGGTAGGATGGTTTAGGAAGAATTAAGAGGTGTGTCCTTATTGGTGGCAGTATGCCTTGAAGGGTGGACTTTAAGTTTTCTAAAGCCCAGATCATTTTTAGTTATCTCTCACTCTCTAGGTCTCTCTCTGTCTCTCTCTGCTTCTGTCTCTCTGTTTCTCCCTGTCTCTCTATCTCTCTCTCACTTGTAAATAATACATAAACTCACATTTTCTGCTCTAGCACCATACCATATCTATCTCCCTACTGCCTCATTCCCAACCATGATGCTCATTGACTCACCCTATGAAGCTGTAGTCCCCCCTACAAACTCTTCCACAAGTTACCTTGGTCATGGCATTTTATCACAGCAAACAAAAGAGTTATAAATATAAAGTATAAAAACATGTTAGCAATAAAACAAAACTGGAGTCATAACACATTTAAATTATTTTGTCTTATTCATTTATTCTCCTTTGGTATTTAAAAGCAATTTATGCTCTAGTCCTGATTTTAGCTACTCCAATGAAGTATTTTTGGAAGACTTCATTTATTGATTTAAAAAAAAAGTCTATGGAGGTGTTGACTTCTCTTCAGAACCAGGGCTCTGACATAAGTTCTTTATGACTAGAATACTTTTCTCTCTGTCTTAACTTAGAAAACACAGACCCATATGGCTTCTCCTCAGTATTACTGTTTCTTTTAAAAGTCTTTCTGAAACTTCTCCCCACAGGTCATCTTTGTTTATATGTTTCCATAATACCTGTCATTTCTCATATGCTATTAATAAATTTAATAAATCTATAAAATAAGGGGTCTCTAAAAATGTTATTAAGCTGAGTCAAAAGAGAATAGACATGATATAGACAGTTGATCTTAATCAAAGGGCTAGGGTTTTATCATTAAGGAGATCATTTCAATCTGAATATTATTGGAGAACAGAAGCATTTATACATAAGCATCCTATAACCAACAACACTAACTTTCTGTTAGTGCCAAGCACTTTACTCAGTACTTTTCATTCATAGTAAGTCTATTCTAGAGGGCTTATTCCTGTGTTTCACATTGTGGCCAAAGGATTATGTGGTCATAAAAGATTATGACCATCATAATCTGAGGCATTAGGGACACAACATAGGAAGACCAACAAGACTTCTTGTTTCCCAGAACCATGGGCATTCAAAAAATATTTAAAGCATTAAAAATAGGTCTACCCAAAAAAATGTTAAATAAAATTAGATTATCTTGAAGGAAGTTTATCTAAATGAATACCTTTAAACACAAAAATTATATTTAGGAGAGAAACAATTCTTGAAAACCATAGTAATATATGGAAATGAATACATATCAAATCATAGGAATTCCAGCTAGCAAGAGTAATTACTCTGATAACTACTTGATAGTAATTCACAACTTGTTAAGTATAACACTCAGAAGTCAGGTGGCAACACATCACTGTTCAATCTTCCTTTCAGTGTTCTACAAAAGAACAGCAAATAACTGGTTCCAAATTTATCTCTACATTTAACTTTTTGCATACACAAAATGTTCTTTCTAATCTTACTCTTCAATGGTCTTATTGACATACCACCTCTTCTGTGAAGCCTTCAGTTCTCCCATTTCTAGCAATACTTCTGTATTTCTTTAGTGAGCTTTGCATATAATCAGTGGTGGCATAAAGGATCACCAATATAGGCATTGCTCTTACAGCATCAGGATCTTCTCATTATAGTCCATAGCTGAGAAAATGTAAATTCTCAGCACATGTCATAGAATTAATACCAGTGTCACTAACATCCAAGTATGTTATTTATCATATATATTATATATATATATATATTATAGAATACAGAAGTTGTTTTGATATATTTATCAAAAGATTAAAAGGTTTCTAGCATGATGTTACATTTACATAACAGCTGATACAGTCTCAACACCAGGACAAGAGAGTTGTGTGAAAGAGGAACACCCTCCTCAGGCTAAAGTAGAACCAACTCTTCAGTTCTGAGTAGTTGATTGCCATCCAGGAATGTAAATCCCATCTGTCCAGATTCCTAAACTTTATTTGAATTTATCTAGAAACTTATTTAAGAGATGCTAAAATTTGAGTCTATCCATCCATCTCTAAATATATACATATGCATGCATGTGGGTATGTGAAACCTTCTGACATTTATAAAATGAGTTGAAATACATTCTCTTGCAAGCAACAAAATCAAAAATATCTGTGGATCAAATTTGGGTAGTATGACTTTCACTCATAAATCTTGGCAAAAATGAATATGTCTCAACATCTACTAATAAAAGTTTTTCTAGTTCTTCTTTCCAGGAACATTGTAAGACTTAAAAAAAAAGTATGGGAATTATGAAGTAGGAAGAACTCAGAAGTGGTAAGTTAGTCCAGCTCAAATAATTAGTTATTGACTTTTAGTTATCCCTAGGAGAGAGAGCATTATGGGGCCCCTTCCACTCTGGGATCCTCAACCTATGATAAAAGTCTGTGCATTTTCTACTTTACAAAGCATAGCAGATGCCTGACAGGAGTTATGTAAGCACTGTGATTGCTTACCAGCTGTTTGGAGGACGGACCCTGAGTTTTGGGTTAACAACATGGATGGCAAACTGGTTCAGTGCACATAGAATTAGTTGGCTCTTGTAACCTTACAACAGTCAGAAAGACCATCAACCAAGCAGCTGCAGCAACACAAAATCAATCTCATTCCTGTGATTGTGGCATCTCATGAATACTGATGGAGTACTTCACTCTACTCTTCAGCTGCTTTTTGTAGCTTGGTTTAATGAAGTTCTCAATGATTGAACCAAAGCATATCCCTCTCTTGCCTCATCATGTTTAATAAAACAAAACAAAACAAAACAAAACAAAAAAAGATTAACTTTGATAGAAGCCAACCTATAACTCTTAGAAGCTTATTTTGTCACCAACCTCATGGAGATTAGATACAAAGCTGTACGGACCGAATGCTACATCTTGAAGCATAGTGATACATTAATAACAATTTATCTTATTTTCTTTATGCTATTAATCAAGCTAACCAGAGAAGTGAAGGCTGGCAAAATAAATGATTACTATTTGTATCTTTGTAATAATTGTAGGGAGTTGGTGGACTGGTGCTTTGTGGTGACAGCAGAAGCAGACAATTAGAAGTCATGAGGATAAGCCAGAATGGTGCTGGGTGAGCAGGCTTTCTGGGAGATTGCTTGATATCCATCTGAACTTTAAGATCATTTTGGGTTGGTTTGTAGTAATACAGAGCATGCTCTGTAATTCTTCCATGTAGTGTGATAATCCATTTCTCATATTTATTGTAAGTTATATTTGTATGTGGCTTGACCACTTTATAAGGTCCCAGAAGTGACTGGACATTATGAATTAATACTAAAATATAAGTGTTAAGAGGAGAAAAGCACACTTATACTAAGTTGAGATTTTAATGGTTAAATTATAAGATGTGAAACTTTAAAATTCTTTTAGTTCTCTAAATTCTATTCTTCAATTTCTGTTTTTAGCATGAGAAATAATTTAGCAAGTAGTATGAAGTTGGCCTTTCTCCACCATTGAGATGAGGAATCTAATTCTGTTCAAAGAGTTTAAGCACAAGTCTGACATTTGCTTACATCCTGTTGCAACTAACAGACTCATTTCTCCATGGAGGTCTCAGGAACAAACGACTGAGTGAGCTACCACAGAGCTTGCTGGATAGCTCCATGGATTACACTACCTTACTTCATAGTAATGTGATCAGAAAAATTACTTTTCCTTCTAACAGTTTGGTAGTACCCTTGATACACTATTAACGCTAGAAGCAGCAACTATGCACTTAGTTAGAGAAAAAGCATGAGGCAATTTCAATAAAATGAAAAATGTTCTGACACTCTCACACAGCTTGTCTGTTAGGTGTTATTTTTTTATTCTCCTTACATACATACATATACACATCTTTATATAAATGCCCAGATAAATGGGCATTAACATTAAAAGAAAGTATGAATCACTGAGAACAAAAAGTCATTCAGTCTTATCTGAGATGCACAATATACACACTGCTTGGAAGCTGGACAAGATACTACATTCCCACAGGATGAAACAGAAAATACTGATTATATAAAAGTGAAATATCTAATGAACAGCAAGCCATTTGAACACAAATATGTAGTACATATTACATATGAATATGCCCTGTTGAATGCTCCAATTACCTTAGAGATGAAGAACAAAATGACAATACATAAAATTGTCATATGAAGATTTTAGATGACCAAGAGAATGAGGAATAAGACAGGTGCCCACCTGCAGGAGATTGTGGTTGTTGGAAGAATGGTCGACATAGGCCCATCAATTAGAATGCTGCTCATTCTAAAGTGTTATAATGTTTGATCTTATTGGAAAAAATAAGTCACCATCACCAGGAGGAGCTAAATCAAGCCCAGTGTCTCTTGTTTCTGTTGCCTACAGAGCCAGATGTAGAACTATCACCTACTTCTCTAAAACCTTGTCTGCCTTCATGCTGCAATGCTACCCCCGTCACCATAGAACAGTGACTAAGACAGAGATGGCCAATAAATTCCACCTTCCAATGTACTCTTAGGTGAGGAGGCATCTTGGCTAGTTTGTCAGATACACATAAGCTGGGGTGACCTGAAAGGAGGGAACACCAATCGAAAAAAAATGTCTCCATAAGATCCAGCTGTAAGGCTTTTTTACATTAGTGAGCAATGGGGGTGCATCCAGTTCACAGTGGGGGGGGTGCCATTTGGGGGTTGATTTTCTGGATTTTATAAGAAAAACAGAACAAGCCATGATGAGCAAGCTAATAAACAACACCCCTTTGTGGCTCCTGCTTCTAGCTTTCTTCCCTGTTTGAGTTCCTGTTCTAGCATCTTTAAATGATGGACTATGATGTGGAAGTATAGTGTAAATATTTTCCTCTTTATCTTGCTGTTGATAATAATGTTGCATCATAGAAACAGGTACCCTATCTGAATGGAGAAAGTGGGAATTCCTGATTTTTAATTATTTTAGAGGAAATTCTTGAGAAAGCCTGAACACAAAATTATAGACCTCTTGTGTTTCGAATATTTTTATTAGTCAGAATGACTGACTCCTTAGCTCAGTTAAATTTTGAGGTGTTATCTGTAATCACAGAATTTTATTTTCCATATTAACATACATATACTCAGGCATTGCATGATCCAGTGTGGGGTAGAAGTTTGAAATTATGTAAACAACAGCTTTTGCTTTCCAAGCTGCCACAATAACCTTTTATGACCATTTAATTTATTTGGACTTGGTGGACCTAGGAATATGAGCCTATTGTAAGCGTCATCTTCCAGTGATATTTAAAAAAATTGGCTCTGTCATGAATGGGTAGTATATTAATGGGTACTATAAATTTACAACACTTTCACCTTTGAGTTAGTGTTTTCTAAATGAAGTTGGAGCAACAATAGACCATGGAGGGACTGAAGCCTTAGAGATCTGCTCTCTAACCTCAGATATACTAGTAACTCCTGCTGGCAAGGGCCTGAATGCTGTCATGGTAACGTCCTATGAGGTGACCAGGACATCATTGTTTAAGGATGTGGCAGGTGGTATCTCTTACTACCCTGGACTGACAGAATTGGTTGATGGGTGACCCAGTGGTTACTTCTCTTGAATACCAACCTCCTGCATAATCTAGGCAATAAGACCTAGAAGGCTGGTGTGAACATCCTTAGGATTTGCTGCTTTAACCACAGTTTGGAGCAGTAGATCTGTGGAAAGGAGACATGCTTAATTCAACTTCCTTCAAACCTGGCCACTAGAAAACCACAAGTCAGTCTCATAGCTGACTGAAGGAGAGTAGAAAATCAATAGTTTGTGAACCTGAAGAACACAGTAATGACTTACCTGAGGAGCATGACCCCAGACACTGGCAGGGATTTTTGGAATATGTACAAGTAAGTGTTCCTGTGCTTCAGATCTGAGTGTTCTTACGCCTCAGAGAAAATTTCTTTGGGACCGCTTCATCTCTGAGTTGCAAGGAATTATACTTAAGTTTCCAGAATTCTGTTTTACTTTGTTTTGTAATATTGTCTCACTACATACTGCCCTATGGTCATGGACTCAGGACTGGCCTGCCTTTGCATCCTGCATCGTGAGACCTGGCATCTGCAACGAGATCTGGCCACTTTTAGCATTCTTCAATCTTTCCTGTGTTTGCCTCTCCACATCTACATGAAGTGGACATGCAAGAAAGCAAATTATATAACCTTATGAATCTGGAAATGAAATAAGTGTTCTGATATTTGCTTTTAAATTATTACTTTCAAAATTAAATAGAACATTTCATACTGATAGTTTTTAATCATTTTCCTTATAATGACCTTAAACAATAAGGAAAAACACTTAGAGAATATGAGAAAGAAATTGCATAATACAAAGTGTCTACATTTTAACACTTTAAATGGCACCATTTTTCTACATTTTGGACAAAGACCCTCATATTTTGCACTGTATTCTGAAAATATTATACCAAACTCTGCCAAAAAGATTCTGTATTCCTGGCTGTGTTGGCATTTCTATTCTGCAGAACCAACCTTTCAAGAGACAGTTGACCTCTTTTTTCTGCCCTGCATAGACCAGTTGACAATTTAATGCTTATTTCATGAAAATAACCATTTTAAAACTAGAATATATGCTAGAATATCAGAACCAGACTGATGACAGTGATCAAATCATTTGGAAAGACTACAGACCACTGTGGCATAATAGCAAATCATTCACTTGCATTATCCATGTATAGTGTCAAGACCTGCTCTTTTTAACATAACTGTAGCCATTTTCTATTTAGACTCCATTTTGTTCATAAGGTGAAACTAAGTTCAGGTTCTCAGATTCCACTTCCCAGAAGTAATTATCCATAGCTCATGTTGTGTTTTCTCATTTAGGACCAGTCAGCTTAAAGTCAGTTGATAATACTCTGTCTAGTTAATCAGATGTAGTATTGCCTCCATCCTTACCTTCTCAACTCCTGAACATGGTTTTCCTATTAAAAGCCTGCCATCAGAAGAGACTGGCACCATATGATCTATCAGTGTCCGTATGGATTATGTAGAGCTTCCTGAACCCCAACATATAGCATAACCTGCAGCAGAGACTTCATAGCCAGAATGTATCAATGTGTAATTTATAGGAAGTAAAAAGATTTCTTTAGAATCACTCACATATCTAAGCACTTGTTCTAAAGAAGCATTGTCTGTATTGAACTGGCAAAAGGAGAGTATATTACCAGAATTGTTTAAAATGTAAAAGTGAAAACAAAAAACAAACAAACAAACAAACAAACAAAAAACAGGACATCAAGACATGATGAGCTTCTCTCCACCTGTTTCTAACTGTGCGAATTTGGTTAATGACTTCCTTAAATTACATGAATAATAGAAATTATTCTACAGCATTGGAAATGCTATACATGGATGGTACAAGTGAATGATATACAATATGCCACATTGGTCTGCATTCTATCCAATACTACACTTGAACATATTGGTAAGGTGATGTGCAAAGTGCCTAAAAACGTTTTAATTCTCTTGAATGGTGTTTTTACTTCTTTTGGCAATTTTTAATATTATTAAGCAACTGAAATAAGGTAGCCATACCTGGTAGTCATGCATAAACAAACAAATTAAAACACTTGTTTATAAGTAGATTACATTTTAGCGTGGCTTTTACTGTTGTCTAAATCTACAAACATACAATGAAGTAAAGGAAGTAGGTTACAAGGCTTCTATGCCCTGGTAACTCATCCTTTATAACGGTCAACTTTTGTCATGAGGATGAAGTCATCTAGGGTTGCAGCACTGAATTTTTTTCTCTCCTAGTTAATTTAACTAGCAGGAAAAGCAATGTCTCAACACTTGGCCAGGCCAATTTTTACTGAAGCAAAAGTTCACACACATATATCCACAGAATGTGTGGAGGGGGTAAAAGGAAGGAAGAAGGAGGGAGGGACGAACAAAAGGAGGGAGGGGAGGAAAAAGGGAGGGAGGGGAGATACTCATGAAGAAACAGACTTTCTAAGTGGGAAGGTATGATGTCTGAGTCTGTCCTGAATGTTGTGACTTTCCTATGTTTCTATTTTTTTTAATCTCCCTTGGAATTAGTGTTCAATTGGCCTATCACAGGGGACTGGATAATCTAGACAGTGACAGGCTCTTTGGTTCCCAGTATAGGAGCCTTTCTTTAGGAAATGGAGCAGAAGGGTTTGCAGCCCCTTAGGACGAACAACAATTACTAACTAGTACCCTCAGAGCTCCCAGGGACCCAACCACCAATCAAGGACTATACAGGGTGGGATTGAATGTTCTGGCAGCATGTGTATAGTAGAGGATCGCAAATTTGATCATCAATAGGAGGAAAGGACCTCGGCCTTGTGAAGGTTCTGTGCCCCAGTGTAGGGGAATGCCAGGGCCAATAAGTGGGAGAGGGTGGGGTGGCAGGCATGGGGAGGGAGGAGGCAAAAGGGGTTTGTTCTTGCTTTTGTTTGTTTCTTTGTTTGTTTGTTTTGGAGGGGAACCTGGGAAAGAGAAAATATACATGTAAATAAAGAAATTACCTAATTTAAAAAAAAAAAAAAAGTCCTGATGGAGAGTTCCCTGCCTTAGGAGAAGTCATACACCAAGCATTTATCTTAGGAAAAGAATGTACATTAATGTATAGTAATCTACCTTGTTTATTTCCCTGCCTGTCTGCCTACCAGGGATCTTCCTGTCTGAGTCCCTCACTCAAATATTTGGAAATATTTAAAAATACAATTTAAGTCATATTATCACTTTATTTGCATTGTTTATTTTTCATCAACCATATATAGTCTGAATAATTTTTATGTATTTGTGTTTACATATATACATAAATGCACATACATGTATATATTTTATCAAAAATTAAAAAAACTATAATATTTGCATAGATCCCTAAATATTCAACACATTTTTAAAAATCCTCTTACTGTTTCTAAAAATGCTTTTAGTGTATTCAGATTCTAAATATCAACTATATATTTGACTGTTAGGTCTCTTCACTGTTTTGAATGTGTAATTGTCACATTTCTCTTTATGTCATTAATTTATTGGAAAAAAAAACCTGACTCTTTGCCTTGTATTATGTTTAAGGTTCTTAATTTGTTCAGAACTTAAATACTGTGGCAATGGCCTGACACTCTATAGTTTGAGCCTAACTTAAACAGACAGGGCATAGGACCTAGTTATTTGTCATCAGTACCTCTATGATTATGATTTACAAATCTTTCTCCAGCTTGGACTTCTCCATTGAACATTTCTCCATTATTTATCTTACTTCCTACTTGGCATTTTGTTTTTCTTTAATGTCCAAAACAATACCTACTTTATCATTTCTCTAAAATGTATTCTGTAGGAGTCCTCATTTAATAAATGGAACATTCATGTTTGTACTTCTAAAGTTTATCTCTATTTCATCTAAATCCTACATGCTGCCCCTGTTAATTTACCTGAAAATCTAGACACAACTTATCTCCTATAATCCTAACTGCTTTCTCCATTTTTGTCCCTGTGGTTTTTTTTTTTGGTTTTTTTTTTTTGTTTTTTGTTTTTGTTTTTGTTTTTGTTTTTTGTTTGTTTTTTTTTTTAGACATTAATAATTCCGAGCCAGAAATTTTAACTGTGAGTTGGTAATATCATCAGTGCATTTGAAGTCTATCTACTGGAGTATGGACTCATAAGAGTTCCCTCTCTCTTCACTCTTGGGCATTTTATCTAAGGTACCTGCCATTGTATCTAGAGAGTCTCTTACCTCCCAGGTCTCTGGTACTCTCTAGAGGGTCACCCCAGAGGCAGCATACTTCCATTCATTCTGTTGGCCATCTGGACTTCTCTGTCCTCCCCCCACACCTGATTTGTTCCCCCTTTCCTCTCTGGCTCCCTGCTTCTACAAGTCAAGGTATCACTATTTGAAGATGGTATGATTGTATATGTATGAGACCTAAAAAATTCTACCAGAGAACTACAGCTAATAACCAATTTCAGCAAAGGGGCAAGATATATTAACTCAAATAAATCAGTACCCTTCCTTTATATAAATGATAAATGGGCTGAGAAAGAAATTAAGGAAACAACACCCTTCACAATAGTCACAAATACTATGAAATATCTTGGTGTAACTCTAACAACACAAGTGAAAGATCTGTATAACAAGAAAGTTAAGTCTTTTAAGAAAGAAGTTAAAGAAGACCCCAGAAGATGGAAAGATCTCCCATACTCATGGATCAATAGGATCAACATAGTAAAAATGGCCAACCTACTAAAAGCAATTTACAGATTCAACACAATACCCATCAAAATTCTGACACAATTCTTCACAGACATGGAAAGAGCAATTCTCAATTTCATATGGAAAAGCAAAAACCCAGGATAGTGAAAACAATTCTTAACAATAAAAGAACTTCTGAAGGAATCACAATCCTTGACCTCAAGGTATACTACAAAACAATAGTGATAAAAAAAACCACATAGTATTGGTATAGAAACAGACAGGTTGATCAATGGAATAGAATTAAGACCCAGAAATAAAACCATACACTTATTGACACTTCATAGTTGACAAAGAAGCCAAAAATATACAATGGAGAAAGAAAGCATCTTCAATAAATGGTGCTGGTCTAACTGGTAGTCTGTATGTAGAAAAATGAAATTTGATTTATATTTATCACCTTGCCCAAAGCTCCAGGCCAAGTGGATCAAGGACCTCAATATAAAAACAGATATACTGAATCAAATAGAAGAGAAATTAGGGAAAAAACTTGAACTCACTGGCACAGGGGAAATTTCCTGAACAGAACTCAAATGGCTCAGGCTCTAAGATAAACAGTTGATAAATGAGACCTCATGAAACTGCAAAGCTTCTGTAGGGCAAAAGATAGAGTCAATAGCATAAATTGGCAACCTACAGATTGGGAAAGAATCTTCACTAACCCCACATAGAATAAAGGGTTAATATCCAAAATATATAAAGAAGCTAACCACTCAAAACCCAAATAACTCAATTTAAAAATGAGGTATAGAATGAAACAGAGAATTCACAAAAGAGGAATCTTGAGTGACTGAGAAGCACTTAAAGAAGTGTTCAAAATCCTTAGTCATCTGAGAAATGCAAATTCATAGGACTCTGAGATTCCACCTTACACCAATCAGAATAACATCACATGTTGGCAAGGAACACTCCTCCATTGCTGGTGGGATTGCAAACTGGTACAACCACTCTGGAAGTCAATCTGGTGTTTCTTCAGAAATTTGGAAATAGAGCTACCTGAAGATGCAGATATACTACTCTTGGGCACATATCTAAAAGATGCCCCATAATATCACAAAGACTTGTGCTCCACTATGTACTACCATACTCCTCTCCTTCCTTTTGTCCCTTCCCTGGGCATAGGCTATTCTAAATATAACAATGATAATCATATGATAAAAATGTATGTCTGCTTAAGTCATGCCTCTGCTCAGTATTCTGTAGTGCCTTCAATGTTACTCAGCATAAAAGCCAAAGTCCCTACAACTGAGTGGCAGGAGATTCGAGCCTTACGTGCCTCACCTTCCACTTGCATGCTAACCTTTCACCTTCTTCTTATGCTTCTTGCCTACATACCATCCCTCTAACCCCACTCCTACAACCACACTGCTTTTTCTAATTTTGATAAAGTCATGATTCTGTATGACCTTTTTTTCCTTATGTCTGAGATGCTATTTCACAGCATCTATTTTGCAAGTCCTGATTAAAACATCGATGCCTTCAACATTTTATGTCTCTTCTCTGCTTGGATTTTTCATATTAGCATTTATCTTTCTATGAGATATCTGTTTGCTGCTTTGCTCCTTTATGACAATGCAATATCCTTAAGAACTAAGAACAGAACAATGTAGGAGAGACTCAACGGGTAGTTTCAAAGTAAACTGAATAACTGTCATTAACATCTATCATAATTTACTGTCATCATTATGTTCAATATTCTATGCTTATAAGCAGATTTCTTTGATTTCTAGCTATGCAGAGCCTAAATGCTTACTGATACATCTGCTTCTAATTTTCATTTTACATTGTATCCTTTGCAGAAGCCAATGGACAAGGATTCTTAAGACTGCTGTGTCGTCAGTTTGTTCCACCCCAGTGGTTGATGGGGTGGGGTACCACTGTGGTAGCTCTAATTACTTAGCTAGGAAATTAGTTTTTTGGTCTGCGGAATTGCTTCTGTTTCTGGTCCTCCAGGCACAAAGATACCAAGAAAACAAAGTTAATTAGGCACTTCTGAGTCTAGACATTTGCCTAAAAACTTCAAGCCAGTGAATTTGTATTCTACCCTGAGGGATGGTAGAGCTAGTTTCTGGGAGAAGTGTTGCAGAGATACCCTGATAGAAAATGGTGCCCATCAAGCTATCATTGAAGGCACTTCAACTACAAAAAGGATGGTCCTCCCATCTGCCAGGAACAAAAGCTGCTGACATCTCACTGATGATTCTCACCTTTCCTGGTAGTAAACTATCACTGTGAACAACAAGGATTTTCACCTGCTATCAATCTAAGCTTCCAATGTGGCATGGGCTGCTATAAGGTATGAGTATCAGCAGTTTTCAGTGGTTTCCAAAAGAAACTTGCAAAGTGCATTATTCATTGCCACAACTAGGAGCATATATATGCTATCTTTTTTAATATATGTAGCCTCTTCATTAAATCTCTGAACTTTGGGGGTTTTTGTTTGTTTGTTTGTTTGTTTGTTTGTTTTGTGAATCACACTGCTTATTTGCTTTTATTCAGATATACCAGTTATGTTTCTGTATAAATATGCCAATCTTGTCTCTTCTATAAATATGTTTCTATGTGCACATGTTCATGCATGTATAATCCCCAAAGCTGAGTTAAAAGAGTGCTGGCTAGTCTTAGATCAACTTGACACACAAACTAGAGTTATATGAAAGGGGAGAACATCAGCAGAGAAAGTTTCCATGAGGCCCAGCTATAAGGTATTTTCTTAATTAGTGATTGATGGAGGATGGCCCAGCTCAGTTCATACCTCTAGTTCCTAGGGAACCATCACCATTTTCTGGCTTCTGTGGATATTACATACATGTGGTACAGACACATACACGCTAGAAAAAACCAGCCATGTATATGACATAAAAATAAAACATTTAAAGTATATTCATGTTCAATCTGTCTATTCCCTGTGCCCCATTCTATCTGCAAACAAATTCTGATGGTTCTAACTTGACATGTGTCTATAATATGGCCCTTTGCTATTATTTCCATTGTTCTGGGTTCAAACTACTTTTACTTTGTCTGTAGTACTATTTCCTGTATTATTGCTTCATCCACTGAAGTAGAGAATACTGAGTATCCCCCAGTATCTAACAAGGTATTCAAGTATATCTATAGATGCATATGAATTAGCCATCTATAAACAAGTTTTACATGAATAGGATATAATTATTACTTACTGTAATAGTTTCCTATTATTGCTTTTCTGACCACACAATGGCTAAAAGAATCCAAATTATTTAGCTGTTTATTATATAATATTTATTTATTCTTTGAGAAAAATCATACATATATACAATCTATTTTTAGCCTATTCAAAACATAATACTTCTCCCCCAAAACCTCAGAATCCCAGGATGTTTCCCTCTAGGCACCAAGTAATATTTAAGGATCCACAGAGACCATTTAGAGTTGTCCATATGTACAGAGATATAGATCCATCAATTGAGGTGTAGGGAAGCTACCAGTGTCTACACTCCCAAGTAAAAATGATTATCTCTTCATCAGTGTCCATCAACTGCCAGTAATCCTCAACTCATACAGCCCTCTCCAGTTGTCTTAGGGTTAAAATCCCAAAACAAAAAGCTACTTAGGGAGGAAATGTTTTATTTGCCTTACATTTCCACATCATAGCCCATCATTGAACAAAGTCAGAACAGGAATTCAAACAGGATAGAAAGCTGGAGATAGGAGCTAATATGGAGGGCATGAACAGTGCTGTTATAGGCTTATTTAACATGGCTTGCTCAGCTTGAGTTTTGATAAAACCGAGGACCACCAGCTCAGGGATGACACAAATCCACAGGGGCTGGGTCTTTAATCATCAATAACTAATTAAGAAAATGCCCTACAGGCTTGCCTAGAGTCTGTTCTTTTATTCTTCATATTTTTATTGAAAATAGATTCTTCTCTCATAGAATATAGCTTGAGCACAGTTCCCTCTCCCTTCATTCCTTCCACCATCTCCAACCTTCCCTCTGCCCAAGATCCACTCCCTCTGCAGTTTTCCTTGAGAAAATCGCAGGCCTCCAAGAGACCACAAGCAAAAGCAACAACAACAAAATAGAATAAGACAAGGCAAACACCCTCATATGGAAACTGGACAAGACAACCTAGCCAGAGGAAATGAGTCCAAAGAGGAAAAGGAGTCAGAGCCATATCCACTCCCACTGCTAGGATTCTCATGAAAACACCAAGGTAACAGCCATAACATATACACAGAGGACCTGGAGAAGATTCATATAGGCCCTTTGCTTGCCACTTTATTTTCTTTGAGCCCATATGAGACCTGATTAGTTGATTCAGTGGACAATGTTCTCCTGGTATCCTCCATCTCCTTAGCATCTTTTAGTCTTTTCTCCCATTTTCAGTAGGATTTATGGAGATCCAAAGGAGGGACTAGATGCAGACTTCCAATTTCCTCAAAATGTCTGGTCATGGGTCTCTGTAACTGAAGGATGCCTCTCTGACCAACCTATGAGCAAATCAGAATATCATTAGGAACCATTTCACTGATTTTTCTTTCTTTCAGTTGTTTACTCGCTTGCTTGCTTGTATTTTGCTAGTTCTGTTTGGTTCTACCCTCGGTCCCCAAGCCTGATCTTATGGAGACATTTGACATTTTCTCAATTGCAGTTCCTTTTTCTCAAATGATTCCAGCCTGTGTGAGGTTGACATAAAAATATACAACACACACATCTATCATGAAAGTTTGAGTGGCTTGATCTCCTGCAGGTAACCACAGCTACTGTTGGTTCACGTGAGCAACAGCCATGCTGTGTTCACATGACAGCATTTCACAGATGTTCTCTGATCATCCTCTGCCTATTAGAATTGCTCTGCTCCCTCTCCACTCATGTTCCTTAAGGTTTAGGTGGGGGAGGTAGATGTAGATAACCTCTCCATCTGAGCACTTACATTTAATTATTCTTAGTACTTGGACCCATTACTAATCTCTGGAATAACCATTATACACTGTAAGAATAGCTTCTCTGTCCAAGGATGAGAGCAGCCCAAATCTATTGGTAAGAATGTAAATACTTAGAAGACAGTTTGACAACATAACATTTTAGCAAAATAAAAGTAGTAAGTTCCTCCATAGGGCATACGATCTTCTCACACACAGGATTTTGACTAGGTTTATTGTACCATCCAGAAAAATCCTTCTTCTGGAGCAGGACTCTAATTAAAAAGCCAGTGGTTACCTCTAACAGCCATATCATTATTGCACTAGTGGTTGTATCTTGTCTGGCAAGTCAGTATTGTAGCAGGCAGGTTCTGGCCATTGATGACTTTTCCCCCCTAGCAACCTGCATAGCACCCTCAAGTACTATGAAAGAATGTCAGTGGAGAGGGACTTTCCTAGCAAGTTCAAGATTGATTCTCTCTGTCAAGTTACTAAAGGATGTGCTATCTCCTGATAATAATCTCTTGCCATTTAGTTATACAGGGAAAACCAATAGCAATGCTAGCAGCCTGTGTTGATTGGGTGCCTCTGGAGAATTTCTAAATGACCATTTAGTGTGGAGTTGTCTTGACCCTAGCATCTAGATTTAATACTACTGTTCTTGTAGGAGCAGCGTAGTCCATTTAAGGCACCTCTGTTCAAACTCCTGTTTTAAATGGTGGGAAGATAGGCCTAGGTGAGTGGATGGGGGAGCACCTTCATAGAAGCAGGAGGAGGGGGTGGGTTAGGAGCTTCTGAAGGGGAGACTTTGAAAGAGGAAAATATTTGAAATGTAAATAAAGGAAATATCCAATTAAAAAAAAAAAGGAAGAAGAAAAAATGTGCCTCAACCCTGGATAAGCTGAGTGGGTCATAAGGCAAAATGAAAATGCATGAACATTAGAAGGAAAATTGTGGATAAGAATGGGGTTGACAAAGTCAGAATGATATTGGAAAAGTAAGTCATTGATTAGAGGAAGCATGTTTCATTGTAAGCATATGTTAAGTTGTTCAGAGAGCATTAAAAAATATAGAAGACAAAAATATCACTTGCATTTCACAGGAAAAATAAAACATGCCTCTTTAAATTAGCTTACACAATAATTACAGAACTATAGTACAATTCTATGAAGTTTCCTCATTTCTCCTAGTTTTGGTTAACCCACTCCCTACTCAATTCTTTCTTCTATCTCTTCCCTTATTCTTGCTTGAGCCTTTAACTTCCGGAATCACATTCTGATATCTTTTCCTGTTCTAAATACATATCTCACTGGACTAAAATCAAGGTGTTTCCTGACCTTTCATTCTTTATGGAGGCCTCAGGGAAGAATTAGTTTCTCCAACTTCTCAAGATTTTAGTGGAAATTTGTATTTCTTTGTTTTTGATTTATTTTTCTCCCCTTCACAAATATAGCTTAGTAATAGTGAATCTAGTTTTTCTTGTAAAACATTACTTGGACCTTTGCTTTTTTTTTCTTTCTTTCTTTCTTTTTCTAGTCTTAAAGATGTTTGTGATTACTCAGAGCTTACCTGGGTAACCCAGTGAATGTTCTTTCCCATTGTTAAAATCATCCATCCATAATTTTACCTTTGTCCTCAACTCCATTTGACATAGAACTGAACATAGCAATTGCTTTCAGTTATTAGATAGTAAGAAGGAAGAGACATTATTCTATATATCACATTAACTTTACCTGAAATTTTGTTCTTCTTAGTATTTGACCTTCAATGTAACTTAAATTGATAGATATCTAACAATATTTATTAATGAATAAGCCCTTTGAAGTAAAATAGTTTTTAATAAATAAAATATTGAGACTTAAAACAAAGAGATTTCTCTTTGGGATGGTCTTTCATTGAAAAGATCAGATTCAAGAGAAAAATTATTATCTCAGCATAGAGTATATTTCATAGCCAACATTTCAGACTATCTAAAAAGGCAACTGAGTAATATATCAATATTTTTTATAATTGATTGATCTACTTTTTTATATACCTCTCTGTCTCCTTCTCTCTTTTTGCTAAAAATTACAGTGTGATAATTAGTTGAATGTCTGCTTTGTATCACATTCTGTTCTTAGTGTATGTGATTCACTTAATATAGTCCTATGAGTTAAGGTGACACACTTGCCCAAGTCAAATACAGTATAAAACAGAAATGAAAAATCCTGAGAACATCCACCAACCATAATCCACAAAAATAATAATAAAGAAATGTAGGGCCTTAAAGGAGAGCATAGGGAAATAAAATAAAACTAAAGATTGCAGCCAACTTTGTTATTTTGTTTATTACTAACTTAAAACTTTATAAAATTAAATTGGATCATATTCTGTCACCTCTATCAAATCTACCAGATCCTTCTACTTCACAGATAATGCAACTTCATGTTCTTTCTCTCCATTAATATGAAAGAAAGGAAAGAGAAAGAAAGAAAAAAAAAAGAGAAAAATTGAAACTCCTGAAAACCAAATCAAACTAACTAAAAGTAAAAGTAGCAATGCAAAAATAAACAAAACCATTATTGTGTGATCTCTTTTGTGTTGATCAACTACTCCTTGGCATGGGTCCTGCCCTTGAGTGTGATTGATATAAACAGTGACACTCCATTGGAGAAACATTTTTATTCTTTCCTAGCACATATCAAGTGCACATAGTTTCTTAGTTAGGGTGGGATTTTGTGTCTACTTCTTCTTCTCTGTGTTGGAATCTGTGTGATTTGAACCTGTGTTGGTTGGTCTTGTGCATGTTGTCACATTCTCTGTGACTTCATATGGGCATCAACCCTGTTGTGTCTACATTACCATCTCTGCCTCTTATAATTTCTCTGCCTCCTCATCCACATGGATACTTGATACTTCAGGGACATGTGATAAAGATATTCCATTTAGAGCTGAATGGTCCAAAGTCTCTCAAGCTCTGCATATTATTTACCTGTGGGTTTATGTTAATTAACATATACTATAAGAAAAGCTCATCTTTTGTGAATTGAATGATGCTCTAATCTATGGATATAGGAATATTTCACTTAGGAGTTATTTACTGCTAAGTTCATTGTAGGGTGATAATAGTAGGCTTTCCCCTTAGGATCATGAACTATCTACTCTCACTTTAGCAGTGTCAGGTATGGGTTCTATCTCATAGACTGGACCAAAAATCCAACTTAAGAAGTTGTTACTTCCAAATATTTGTCCAACTATTGGAACTGTTACAGGTCACAGGTTCCTTTCCTCCAGTAATACAAAAAGGACCTTCCAATATCATGAATGCTAGTTGACAAGGGTAAAACTTCTAGGTGGGAACCAGTATGACTCTTCCATGTTTGGCAATAACCTGTGGTATTTTGAGGATAGTTGATCAATGGAACCTCTATGGCCAATGATTCAACATGATGTAGCTCACTCTTGGCACTGGAGGTTTTACTTGGTTGCATAAGATGGCTACTTGGGACATTGTCTCCTCTACTATATAATGACTCCATTTAAATTATTTTTATATATGTTAACGTTTTAGGAATATTCTATGGTAATAGGTTTCCATATAGCTTTTCACAGCACCCTGGGTGTGTAGGTGCTAGAAAGTTTTTTATGTTTTGTTTTGATTTTCATTTTTTTTTAAAAAAAGGCTAATTTCTAGTGGGCATATTTATTGTGTTTTTTGTTTGGATGAAACATCCAATTCCAAAAATATGTTTGCCAGCAATAAAATCCCCTTTAACCAAAAAAGTTACAGAGGATTATTTTAAGTGCCTACAGAGCAGAAATGACGAGTGAGAGGAACCATTCATTACATTCACTGGTAATTGGATCCAAAGTGCTGACCTTAAAAGATTGTGTTCCAATAATGCAATTATTTCCCAAAAATCTTAATAAAAAGCACATTTCTTCTCCTCATGTTCCTTAGAGAAAAGCCACTTTAAAAATTCCAACCAAAGACAAATGCAAAAAATGCTTGAAGTTCTAGTTACAAACCTCTTCTCTGATCTTCTTATGCTAAGAAGATGAATATAAATGGTGCTATGGGGACTAAAACACAGCTAGATGTGACACTGTAAATCATCACCATTAGTAAATGTAGTGTCAGGTTCTCATGTACTTCAGACCATTTTAAACTCACCCTGTTATTTCACTTTATGCCTGGATGAATAGATGTGACAGTACGTGTAGTATGATGTGACAACTGGGTCAGCAGTCAAAGCAGCTCATCTCATTGACCCAACTCCAAGCAGGTACTATAGGATGCACTCTCACCTTCAACCTGCACTGCTTTACCCAGTTCTCTCTAATGGAATCAGGAGAATTCCTTGTCATCTTACAGAGCTATATTATTTTACCTTTCCCCCATCAGTTGGAGATATGAAGATAGGCTGAATGTCTATATGCCCTTCACTTGTTCTTCTGCCCATGAAAGGTTTACTATCAATCTCATTTCCTAAAACAGGAAGACAACATGACCTTCACATTCTAAAAGTTTCTTCCTTCTTTAAAGACTCTAATTTTCAAAAACAAATTCCCTTTGCCTTTTACGAAGAAAGGTCAAGACCTATCCATTAAACAGCTCCAGAGGTGTGTCAGTCCCTAGAAATTGCCTGTAAACTTTTATGTCTTTATGAAAGGAAATGTGCTTTTTTTTTTAAAATAGAAGAATCCCAAACTCACAAAGGAAAAATTTCTTCATGAATGAACTGTTCCAAATACATGTGGGAAGATTGATGAAGTCTTTTCACCTCTAAAGCTGAAATATCAATTCTAAATCCATTGGTGTGTCAGTTTTCTTTGTTAGGCACTGATGACAACTGACATTTACTTGACCAAAGTTGAAAACAGCTTAGCGCAAGGCTAGATATAAATAAATATTCTACTAAATAAACAGCATGCACAAGGCTCAAACAAGCTCAAGACAGACAAAGAACCAGCAGGAAGAAGGAAGATCGGCATCAGTTCCCAACCCCAGATGAGGAGCTATTGGTAATGGATTGGTGCAGGGAGAAAGATAGTTTTCTTTAACGATGTAGCTTCTGGTATATCATCCATGATCCAGCTGGTAGCCACAAACCCAAGAGTATAAAGGTAGCATACTGTCTAGAACAAAATGAAAAACAAATATAAACAATGAAGGTTTATTTTATTTATTTATTTGTTGATTATGTATGAATGAAAGTGGGAATAATAGGTCTGAGTGGTATTGAAGGGTTGAATATGATCAGAATACAAGATACAAAATGCTTAAACAATTAGTAATAACATTAAAAGTAGATGAATAAAAGCAGAAGAGTCAAAGAGTCTGAGGGAGGCAATAAGGTTAATTAATGTAACGTGAAAGGAATAGGTCTGCTCCAAAGAGACCAGCTGTAACTTTATTTTGAGCTGACACAAAGGCCATGGAACAATACTCTTTAAGCTGTACAGCAAAGCTTTTCTGCATTATGGTTGAGATACAATGAGTAGTATTTCAATATAAAAATATTACAAAGCTAAATATACAAAGTTCAGCATGCATAGTTTCGTTTAGAGGGTCGATAGTCGTAAGATTTCCAAGGAGTTAAGATATAGGTTTAATACCTAATGATTTAAGTCAAAACCATATACTCTACTAGTGAAAACAATAATTCATTAGTTAAATGAATACTATATTTAGTATACTAAATACCTGGGCTCAAATAGATGTTTTATCTTTGATAAGTTGAAAGAGGTTCTAAATGGCTGAAATTTAGAATGGGAAGTAGAGCCCTCTTACTGTTACCTTATCCAAGGAGGCTCCTCTAACCATGTGTGGATTTCTATGCCAAGTTCTCTAGTTCTAGTGTAGCACAGAGTCTACTTATACCCAGTTGGTCATTCAACAAATACTAATGAAGACATTCCATGTTTATGATTCTAGCCTTGGTGTTGGGGTAGAGCTTGTAGAGCTTTAGGCCAAACAAACTTCTCTTCTCTGTGAAGTGTAGGTTCCCCCCTCTCTCCCCCCTCTCTTTTTTTTTATTTTTGGTTTTTCGAGACAGGGTTTCTCTGTGTAGCCTTGGCTGTCCTGGAACTCACTCTGTAGACCAGGCTGGCCTTGAACTCAGAAATCAACCTGCATCTGCCTCTCAAGTGCTGGGATTAAAGGCGTGCACCACCACTGCCTGGCTCCCTCTTTCTTTCTTTCTTTCTTTCTTTCTTTCTTTCTTTCTTTCTTTCTTTCTTTCTTTCTCTCTTCCTTTCTTCCTTTCTTTCTTTCTTTCTCTCCTTATTTCTCTCTTTCTTTTTCCATTTCTTTGATATATAAGCAAATGTCAATGATATGAGGACAAAGATACCCTGTCCACTTTTTATATCCTTCTATAAACAGTGGTGCAAATCTAAGAGTTTTTCTACATTTGTTTGTTACATGGGTGGATGAATCAATGAAATAAAATTGAAAATGGAGCTAAGAGAAGTGTCTGGGATTTAGCTCATGGGACTGCTTGCAAACTCAGTCAGGAAAGCAGAGTTTTCAGTTTCTTTTTGTAGGTATGCACACCCAATAGTTTAAGAAAAAAAATAATAACATGATCTTTTTTTTTTCTCAAAAGGGCTTCCAGCTAACACATAAGTGAAAAATAATTTTAAAGAGGATGTTAACCTTACCCTCAGTTTGGGAGTAATAATGAATACTAATTAAGCACTGGAGCTTGATTCTAGGTTTGTAGAAATGTGATCTGGGTCCTTTGTGAGCCTCATGTTCCTGATGTGTAACATTAAAATTATAATATCTCTCACTTCTTATTTTTGAATAGAGGTAGGGTAAGGTTAAGATGAATAATATCTACATAATAGCATTGTTAATATCTAAATAACTAACATCTTAATAATAGTCCTTACTGTAGCTGCCAAATATGTAACAATATCTCAGTTTAAAATATACAATGACACTAAGCAAGCACACTCCCCATGTCTGTTACTGTTGTCCTTGTCATAATTAAAAATGGTATCTTTTTATTAACTTTTGATTTTTATCTTTTTTTCTTTTTTATATTAGCATTCTAATTCAACTAAAGAAATTCAGCTTAGAAAATCTCCCATAGTACTCTGACATGGGAATAAACTGTATGTGGCTTGAACATCATCTCTGTTCACTTGGCTGAGAATGATATAATAGTGTTGAAAGGCAAGATACTTGAGTCCTTCCTGTGCTGTCAATAGTCTCTGATCATCTGAAGAAAAAGAAGCACCTACATGAAATGGATTCAGTTCCTCAAATAAATCTCTCATATTTTGAATCTTGTGAAATAAAAAACCCAGAAAAATATCCCAAGCCCTGAGGAGAATTTTCCTTCATCTCTGAGCCAACATATTTATATCAAAAAGCCTTGTGATGGTGAAGAATAGGGATAGGCTATCCCAAAGGACTGGAACTAGAGCCCTGTGTTATATCCTTGCAAGGCTTGCCAAGATGCAGTTATTAACTGAGTTGCTAAGAGAAGACCCAGAACATCTGAACAAATGAACAAACACTTTCTGGCAATAAAGTAATTATCAGATTTTAAAACTCAGCATTTGTGGAAAGACTTTCAGATCATGACTGTGGTTCATCATAACCAGTGTATGCTTTGGTGAGGAATATTTTAAGTATTCAGCTTGACATAGTGTAGACTCACCTTTCCAGGAAGTCTCCATGAGATTAGTGTCTAGATCAGGCTGGCTGTGACGTATCTGTGGGATACTATCTTGTTTAGGTAAATTTACACATGTCCTCTTTTGTGTCTCACTGTTGTAATAAACACAACGAATAATAATAAACAATAGCAACCATTGGAGGAGAATGTTGCATTTTTGTTGTTTTTTTATTAGATATTTTCTTTATTTACATCTCAAATGATATCTCTTTTCCCGGTTTCCCCTCTGGGGGAAAAAACAAAACAAAACCCTGTTCCCTCCCTCCTCCCTCTGCTCACCAACCCACCCTCTCCTGCTTCCTGGCCCTGGCATTCCCCTACACTGGGGCAGAGAACCTTCACAGGACAAAGGGGTTCTCCTCCCATTGATGACCAGCTAGACCATCCTCTGCTACATATGCTGCTGGAGCCACGAGTCCCACCATGTATACTCTTTGGTTGGTAGTTGTTTTTGTTGTTCTTTTGTTGTTGTTCGTTTTTTGTTGTTGATGTTGTTGTTGTTTCATCTTACATATTACCATCCGGAAGAAACAACATGGCAGGAACTCAAGGCAAGAACCCCAGTCAAGAACTAAAGCAGAATCCATGAAGAAATGTTCTGTGCTAGCTTGCTTTCCATGATAAATTATCTTGCTCTTTTATGTATCCCAGAGCCACCTGTCCAGGTATGTCACTATGCACAATGGGCTGGCCCCTCTAACATTAATCAGTAATCAAGAAATGCTCTCACATATTATCTTTCAGGCCAGTGATATATGGAGGCATTTTCTCAGTTGATTTGTCTTTCCAGATAACCATAGATTACATCAAATTGACAAAAACTTAACTAGCACAAGGTAAGATCTGCCCGCTGTAGGTGGCATCACTATCTAGTCAAGGAACCCTAAATTATATGAGTGAAAAAAGTAGGCTGAACCCAAGCATAAATGCATTCATTGCTTCCTCTTCCTAAATATGAGTGTGATATGACCACCTCCATCAAACTCCTGTCACTATCAACTTCCTCAATATTATGAACTTAACGTGATACTGAGCCAAAATAAGCCCCCATCTTTCTAAATTGCTTTTGTCAGGTTATTTTGTCACAGAAATGGAAATGAAAGCAAGGCAGCTCCTTTAGCTGTGTCCCTGCCGACCATACTGTTCCAAATTGTTTTAAATGAGAGTAAATACTGATAGTATGTGACAATACATATGCCTGATAGAAGACTTTTCTCTAGAATAAAAGCAACAAAATCAAACCAAAACAACAACAAAAAAACAATCAACCAAACAAACCTCTTATGAGTCATTAGACAAATAGCCCAATTTAAAAAAAAAACTAATTTTGATTGACATTTAACAACTAATGATATATAAGGGGCCACTAACTACATAGAAACATGATCAACATGCGAATAATTATCAATAATAATAATTATTATTTATTAAGGGAATGCAGAGAAAATCACAATTATACACATCTAAAGAATTACATGAAACTGATATTAAACAAGTTGTAAAATTTAGGAAATATACAGATATAGAGTACCTGGAGCTTTCAAATATTGCTTGTTGAGGTCTAAACTAATACAGTCATTTTGACAAATATTTGGTAGTTTGTTATAAAGCTAAATGTGGGCTTGCATTTATTTTCAATTCTACTCCCTGGTTTTTGTACAAGACAAATGCAAACAAGCATCTACATAAAGATTTGCACAAAAATGTCTGTAACAGGTTTTTTTTTTTTT
>JADRCD010153159.1:0-30481 GCA_019843815.1 Montemys delectorum
GCCCACTCAGAGCCTTCTCTGTCACCTCATCTGTAATTCTGGTCACCTCCCTTTCCACATACAGCCCTGCCTCACGCCCCACTCCCTGCTTTGCCTCTCTACTTATCACCTGTCATTACCCAGCAAACTTTCTGTCTGTAGTTTATATTTACCTTCTTATTTAAAAATTCCTATTTTTTCCATTCTCATGCTTATGTGTTATGCATGTGTGCATGTATTTGTTTGCATGTGTGGATGCACGTGTGTGTGGGTGCTCATGCATGTTTGAGGCCTGAGATCGACAGTGAGAACCATCCTGCCTTGTTCTTTCTCCTCATTCATTGAGGCAGGTTCTCTCTATGACATGGTTTGCTGACATGGCCGGTTTAGCTAGTCAGCTGGCTATGGGACCCCTGTGTCTCTACCTTCTGAGGCACAGTCATCCAAGATGGGTGTGGGTCCTGGGGAGTCCATCTCTATTCCTCATCTTTGTCCAGCTAGCTCTTAAGTATTAAGCCATCTTCCTGGCTACCAAAATTTCATTTTTAGTGACAGTTGCCCCTTAACATCCACAAGAGACTAGTTCTGTGACCCTCGTGGATATCAAAATGCACGGAAGCTCCAATTTCTTCTGCGAAATGGTACAGCATTGCGCGGAACCCACACACCCTCTTTCATAGTTCTATCAACTGGAGACCACTTATCATCCCCAACAGGATGGAAATGCTATACAAATGGCTGCTATACTGCACTGTTTAAGGTGTGGCAGGAAATACCTGTACTTGTTGAGTGTAGCTGCCATATATAATTGAAGCCATGGCTTTGGAAACCATGAGTATGAAGCCAGGGTGACTTCAAAGGGCAGCTACAACTCTGATTATATTTACAGTGTCTTGTTGCCTGTCAGCTTCCCCACTAGAACACTCTTGCAGGCAGATATTTCTCTGATTTCTTCGCTGCCTTTTTTTTATAGGAGCCTGGCACATAGCAAATGCTCAGTAAGCGAGGTTAATGAGTGCATGAATGAACTGCACCTGTCCACATTGGATGCTGACCACACAGCCAGGAACTGACACAACCAGGCCGAAACCTGCCTTCGGTGAGCCTGCTGCTCTCGCAGAGAGGCACCCAGCAGACAGGAAGTGCTGAATAGCTGCCTGCTGAGTGAGTGGCCACAGGCACCTCACCATGACCCTCACATCTTGGTCTGTCTGAGTCTTCCCACCAATCAAAGGATGATTTTAGGAAGTGACATGAATTCTTTGCCATCTCCTTATGCAAACACTTCCTCCCACACTGGCTCATTCTGAGGACCTCAGGAATGGCCAGGGAAGGCTTCAGAGGAAAGAAGAAGAGAGCTGAGCTAGTCCCTGGCCTGACCAGTCCTGAGCTTCTGGTGAATCTGAGGTGTGTACTGCCTGCTTCAACCACATGAGCCACTATGCTTTACAGAGAACTCATAAAGCTAAACAACATGATCAAACAAAGGGTCTCTACGCCAGTGCAGGGACAGACATTCAACTCATGTCTGCACTCCTCTCTACCAGCCCTGAGCCTGTGTCTATACTCATCACAGAGCTGGGGTCAGTGTCTGCAGAGATACAGGACTCTGCTGTCAAGAACCCCAATGTGCTAAGCCCCGGCATCATGGTATAGCCCCGACTCTAACAGTGCATCTCCTAGACTCACAGTACCATGCCCCAAATCCTCTCTGCATTTCTCCTGCGGGCCACAACAGGCAGGAAACCAGTCTTTGTGGTTCACAGCTCCTTTCTGATGGCTGGTGGCTTCAGAGGCATTCATATTTAGGATACAAGATGAGCAGCAGCAACCAAACCTTCCGCCTGCGCCCGGGGAAGACAGAAGAGACCCACAGACCATCCTTACCTGGCCTGGCTTCTATCCAGCACCTGCCTCACTGAGGGTGAGTCTGTGATTCGGGCATGAACTCGCTGCTGGCCTGAAACAAGAGACACTTCAGTCTCCGTGTCCTGCTCTGTGCCTGAGACTTCCTGCCTCTTCTTTTCTGACCTCTGACCTTCCTCCTGACCTAGCAAATCTGCCAGGCCATTTGTGGCATCTGAATCCACTGTGTCGTCCTCCACCAGGTCCTGAGAGCCCAGCTCCGGGCCCTGCGTGTCCTCTGAGTGTGCCCCCTCCAACTTCCACTCTGGTATGGCGTCAGAGTCCTCGGCCTTGCTGCACTCCAGAGAGGAGTCCTCAGCAGTGACCAGGGAGGGTGTGAGGCCTGCAGACCACACCTGCATGTCAGACATCTCCAGCATGGTGTCATGCTCCGTGGCCGCCAGGGGGATGGCGTCTATGACGGCCACTTCGTTCCAGTACTGGTCTGCACACAGTGGAGAGGGAAGAGCGTAGTGCAGGGAGGCGGGGGACAGCAGCTCGTCCTGCAACGAGGAGTAACCTGCAAGGGCAGACAGAGGGCAACATGCTCCAGAAGCGGTTCTTGTCACACGCGCTCACGTGCAGGACCACACGCACTTACACACAGGCACGGCCACAGAGAGGCATGCACATTCAGGGCAGGGGCTTTCCAAGCTCCAAGTTCAAAGCTCAGGCCTTGTGGCTAATGCCGGGACCCCCTGGCAAGAGAAACAAGGCTCTGACCTGGATGGGGGGCAGCCAAGGGGGGGGTGAGGGTAGAGAAGGGGGCTCCTTTGCTGGAGGGCAAAGAAACACGATTGAAATTTATTCTTATCCAGCTCAGAGCACTAGATAAAGGAGGCTTTATCCAAAGGACTTGTGCTCCGATCTGTCCTGATCGATCAGATGAAGGCCCCAGTCTCCGTGGCTGGCGGAGTAAAGGATGCTCTTGGCTCAGTCTTTCGAGTCCTGTTGGGAATGTATCTTGTGGGGAGAGTGCAGCCCACCCAGGATCAGGGTCAGTAACAAGGCTGCCCTGGAGGGGTCTGACAGGGTACACTGAACATCCACAGACCTCAGTGCGGTGGTCAAGTGGGAATCAGGCTTCTGGTTTGGCATGAAGTGACTTTTCCTCAAGGTGCATATTGGTTCCACAAACTCTGAATGATCTACAGTGGCACAGGTGAGGGTTCTAAGGGGTCAAAAATGGCGCAAGGTCAGAGGGCACCATGGGTTCCAGCACACCTGCCCGCGGTGCTTCATCTATAGGCCCTGAGCTACCACCCAGCTCTGCTTCAGCAGGGACCCAGTACAACTTGAGGTCGGCAGCCTGCTCCCATGCCTGTTCTATGCTTTGCAAAGGAGTCCTTGACAGTGTGTGCACGGCCTTGACCTTGGCTCCCTGGGGTTCAGACGTGACTGTGAGTGGACCCAGAGGCGTGCCTGCCGGTGGAGAGTTTGTGTGGTCGGTGGTCTGTCAATGTTCCCTCAGAGGTCTTCCAACCCTCCTGCAGCCAGGAGTCAAAAAGAGGTCCTTTCATTTTCAGGAAAGCAGGTGTCAATCTAGAGACAGACTTTTCTATCTGGCACAATGTGTCTGAGGACCTGACATGTGCCTGTAACTGTTAAAGACCCAGGAGAAACAAAGGGTTCGTGTGAGTGTGTGTGTGTGTGTGTGTGTGTGTGTGTGTGCGCAAGAGAGCGCATATATGTGTGCGCAAGAGAGCGCATATATGTGTGTGCAAGTGTGTGAGTGTGTGTGGGGGCATTTGGATGCACATGTACAATGAGGTAGGGCTACAGTGTTCTGGGGCCTTCCACTGTCTAGTCCCCCAAGCCGTATGTCCAAACCTCTCAATCCACCAGCCCCTTCCCAGTACACACAGTCTCTAAGCCAGGCTTTTAGTCTCTAGATCTTCATTCGTATCCTTAAGGCCTAGCTAGCCTGGTGTCTCTCAGTTCTAGCCATTGGCTCTCCCGTGCTCTCTGTGTCTAGTAGCACTGTCTCCACTTAATCCTTACTCCTCCACGTACTGAGCCAAAACATATTCACCAACGTCCGATTCTTCGGCAGGCACTGTGCTAAAGGGCTGGAAGCCGCACACACACACGGAAGCAGGGCCTCTTTTTAAACACTGCTCAAACTGTGTTCTATGAGACATCTATTATCCTCATTTTGGTTTCCTCTTACTGCCAACTTTTCACCAGTTTGCTTATTGTATGCCTAAATATAGTTACTAAAATGCTTCCTATACGGGGGGGGGGGGTGCATGGGACTTACTATATCGATGTACTTATCATTTTCATCAAATTCAGAACACTTTCAGCACATATGTGCACACGTACACGTAGACGGACATACATGTACATATACATATATGTGCACACACAGGCACACATACTTTTGGAATTGTCCCATAGCTCACTGGTGCTTTGCACATCTTTCCTCTCCTTCCTGTATTTCGGTTTGGAGAGTGTCTGGCGATAGAGTCTTTGTGTATGCTGGGCAAATGCTCTACCGCCGAATTCCACTTGGAACAATGGTTTGAATATCAAACCACAGTTGGTTTGACTGTCCCGACATTCCTGTCCGGTCATCTGTATCAGTCTGTCTTTTCCCCTTGTTACTGATGCAGTTTTCCGGCTTCTGGTCTCTGGTCATCTTTGGCTGCCAGATGTCATGCGTATTACCTTCCCGGGTGCTGGATGTTTTTGTGGCCCTGTACATCCTTGGCCGCTGTGTTGTTACAGCAGTTTGGGAAGCAGTTTGGTCCTACTGCATTTTCCTTTCAGGGTTTCTTAGGCCGATCTTACGCATTGCTTAAGCGTGGGTTGATTATTTCCGTTTTCTGAAGCGTGATCCTTCTTTGACCTTAGCGGATGTCTGAATGGTCGGTCAGGCTAGCCATTTCAAACAGCTGCTCAACAGTCAGTTGAAGTTTGCAGGAGACCTTCCAAGGGACTCTAGTGTTCTGACTTTCTCTCTGTCTCCCTCTCTCTGTTTTTGTTTTTGTTTATTTGTTTGTTTTTCAAGACAGGGTTTCTCTGTCCTGGAACTCACTCTGTAGACCAGGCTGACCTCAAACTCACAGAGATCTGCCAGTCTCTGCCTCCCAAGTGCTGGGATTAAAGGCATGTGCCACCACGGCTCAACTTCATTCTGACTCTTATTAGATGTCTCCTTCCTTGCCTGGTACTTTCTGACGTACAGCTGCTTTGGCTTCCAGGACCTCAGCATCCCCCCTTAGCCCAGGGAGATCACCTGGGCTTCCCTGGATCTAGTCATCAAAGGACTCCCTTCGCTTGTACCTCATGGACCCCCTAACTTACTTTCTCACGTCCAATGTATTGCAAAGTGTTGCTTCATAGATGGCTCTCCGGCTTTGGGCAGCATCAATGAAAACAGTGGTAGGTCTAATCCCCAAACCTTGGCAAGAAGTGGCGTGCATCATAAACCTAGCATCAGATACAACCATTCTGCCACCCCTGGGGATCTCATCAATACTTCGAGGTGGAAGTCTCCTGCTCCCCCTAACATCAGAGGCTCTGGGGATCCTCTGTAACTCTTCCACCTTGAAGCTTCCATGGTGTTCACATGCGTGGAAATTTCATCCAAATTAGGTGTGAGTGGAGAAGACACGTATGATTCGTGTTCCTCATCACTTTAGGTGACTGCCTTCAGGATGTTTCCGTTTTCATAGGACCTTAGCAACTATAGAACTGATGCAGGTGGGCATCATTGTTCATGCGGTGGCATGGTCACTATGACCTGTGCACCTCAGTGGATTGTCTCACCAGGCCAAGGGTAGAGAAGACCATTGGAAGTTCTACTTTAGTCCTACCTAAGTTACGACTCTTGAAGTCCTGTCCCACTTGGGTCAGCAGCCCGTCTTCCAATCTACAGGCCTCCTGGGAGGATCAGAGAGCAGTCACATACATGAGACCTGAAGCAGAGTAAGCCAGGAACACGCCTTTCTTTCTTTCCCCTCCCTTCCTTCCTTCCTTCCTTCCTTCCTTCCTTCCTTCCTTCCTTCCTTCCTCCCTCCTTTCCTTCCTTCCTTCCTTCCTCCCTCCCTCCCTTCCTTCCTTCCTTCCTTCCTCCCTCCCTTCCTTCCTTCCTTTCCTCGAGGCCACAATGCCCGAGTCCTTCCTCAGTAACATGTGTGCCTGTACTACATTGCTTTAGCTTCTTGGGTTGAGTGAGAGGAGAGCGGGACTCCAGGTGGCCTTTCCCCACATCAGGTCCTTGTTGACTGGTGGGGACGACGTCTTACCCTTGTCCATCTCAGGAACCTGGGTCCACATCTCCTTCACATTTTACAGCACCATGTTCCATTGCTTTTTTGAGGGCTTTACCAGCCCAGGAGCTTCTTACTGTTGCGGTTGAGCGCTTCATGCTGTTTTTGACCACGTGAGCACGGTGAACCTGTGTGAAGTTCCTCCTCTGCCCACCTTTGCAGCTCCTCTGGTGTCACCTCATTCTTGGGCTCATTGAGGAGGTTTTGCTGGCAGATTATGCCTGCTTTGGCTTCGTGAGACCACTGAGAGTTGGGAAGGGGCTCCAGGTGACCTTTCTGCTTATCAGCTCATTGCTCTGGGTCTGTACCAACCCAAATGCTGTAAACGTCCTCTTAGCTCAATGTTAGTAGCCAACAAACAGTGTGGACAGGTCACCAGACAGGAGTCAGACTACACTAGCTGTGTCATTAAAAGTTGATATGAATAAAGTACATTTTATTTCCAGCTAGATGGATCCATCAGCACAGATGGAGTTGACGGGTATGAGATGCCTGCTTTTTTTCTTTCTATATAAGGCTTTATTTATTTATTTATTTATTTATTTATTTATCTTCTTAGAAGCATTGGGGTTATTTTTGGGTTTTGTTGTTTTTCTTTGAGGCATTTTTTTTCCTTTGTGCATATTCCATAGGTCTGGGTGGTCCCCTCTTATGTAGGGCAAGCTAACTAGCCTCTGGACCAGCTCTTCGTTCTCACAACAGTGCAGGCATATAGGTCAGGAAAAGCTGTCAGGGGAAGATTCCTCTTAAATAAGGATTCCACTTTCCTCCCTTTGCCCTCTCCTTTTCTGCAGGCACTGCCCCAAGTCCCTGTGCTTCAGGTAGTGACAGGCAGAGGAATGAGGCCAACCTTTCAGAAACTGAGGTGGTAGTGACAACCTTGATGTGTAGGTGTCAGCTGGCACCATGACAGGCACTATGTGGCCTTGTCAGAGGACACCCACCGTTGGTGCGGGGGGCCAGTGCCTCTTTCTCCCTGCTCTTCCCATCCCCTGCATCCTTTCATTTCTAACCGGAAGGATACCAGGTGTGACACAGTCTTCCTGGGACAGGCACAAGGGTGGAACAACCACGTGTAAGCCGATCCTGATGCCTTGGAAGCAAAAAGGATCGGGCCAAGGATCCGTGTGTGGTATTTGCCCCCACTGAGGGCAGCATGCCTGCAGGGTCCAGAGTGTAGGCTTGTCTGGAGATCTGTGGGATTTTAGGTGCCTGAGGCTCAGTGTGCTGCACAGAGAAGCCAGAAGTGCAGAAGCATCTCAGCTCAACAAAGCAGGGAGACGATGATGGTCTTTTGCTCAAACCCCACCACGCAGACCCCAGTGTTCTCCTGAAAACAATCAGGGTTGGCTTCCTGATGCCCCTCAGGCCCCTGTATTTTCTCTCCCCACCTCCTACTGTCCCACCTCCTCTGTTCCTCACTATTTGTGAATGTACCAGGCACGCCACCCTTCTGGAATGTTCTCTCCCTCTTGTTCAAATATGGATTATCCCCTCATTTTCTTTGTGCCTTTGTTCAACGGCAGCTATTCGACTACACTGCTTAATCCCCCAGTCCCCTTATTCTGGCCTACTTACTCCCATATCCCATAGAACACTCTATACATTCTCCCATATATTTCATGGGCTCGCATCACAGAGGATTTCACAAAGGCAGAATTTTGTTTTCTTTTCTGGCCTGAGAACTGACTTCACTCCCCTCCTAGAATGGCACCTAACATGTAGCTGATTCTTGAAAAATATTAGCCATATGGGCTAGCCCACTACAGCAGAGCCCTATCACCAGACATAGAACAAACAGAGACTTGGTCCCACTCATGGACTTGGGCCTGCTGAGGTGTTAGCACTCTTCTGATCTGTTTGGAGCCAAGAGTCCTTCAAACCCAAGAAATTCTATGGGTCTGACAGTCCCATGACTGTTAAGTCAATTTAAGGCATAAAAATAATCAGTGGATTTAACTTGACTGGCACAGCATGAGCAATATCAAGGAGCCCATTGCATACAACAAAGATTCAGTGTTTAGTCACTTACATTTCCCAAAGCTTACAGATGTTCTCAGCTGCCCTTTGTCCTTCTGTGAAGGGGGAGCTGGCCTACATAAGGGCTCCCCATAGGGTTCCAACCAGGTTCCTAGAGGACAGCTACAATCCCCATAGCTGTGGATCACTGTTCTGGAACCCTCTGGATCTGAAGAGTGGGTGGAGCATACGCATCAGCAGCCGCCACAAGGCAACGCAGACAACACGCCATGCACACGCAACGGATGCCCATGGAGACAGCCATGAGAGGGGTGGGGCTGGGGGTGACTAGGAGTCCTCTGTGACATGCACTTGTGAAATCTGACAGTTCTGTACACTTGGCCAGGTGGAGACAGTGGAGAACAGGAAGTACAAGGATGAGTAGTCAGGATGAGGTCAGAGGGCAGAAAGAAAGGAGACAGGACGTGACTGATAGATGAGCCCCACACCCAATGGGGCTAGACAGCACATTTCAGGAGACACAGGACGTGAGAGAGAGTGGGGAGGTTTAGCATGCATAGGCCCCATCTGGCAGAAGGAAGCCCTGTGTCCAGCCTAGTCTAGAACTCACCTGTCCCTGATTCTCCCTACTCCATAGTGGTACCACAAGCTATGACTCTTGTGTCTCTTGTGTCCCACATGTACACAGCCAGGGACAGCCTTTACAACTAGCAACTTGGGGAGCATTGTTGTCACCACATAGCTGGGCATAGCGAGGTATGGGACACCACAAAACATGTCCCGCAGTTGACAAGATTTTCAAAGTTAGTCAGCATCTAACCCAATTTCTAAAGGCGAAGAGATGTCTCTGTTCTACAAGGGCCTGAAAGCAGGAAGGGCCAGGCTTCTGCACCCCAACAATGGGCTGAGTGGAAATGGGGTTTCCTCATGTCCACTGGCCAAAGAGAGCATGGACAAAGACAAAGGCCTTGGGACCTCCAGGCTCTGCTCCTTCATGGCAGTGGCTGCTCATATTGCTGCTTTATGAAGAGTGCAGGCCTTAGACACAGCTCAGTGGCCAAGGTCAGGGCCTCCTGGGCTTCATCTCCTTGGGCTGGGTCACAATGGGGCTCCCTGCCATGGTGAACCATACTAAAGAGCACAGGGAAACAGATGAGATGAGGGGAGAGGGAGAGAGTGACAAGGAAGAGAGACTGGGCTCAAGGAGAGACACCCTTAGTCCTGAGGGTTCACAGTGGGATTCTGAATACCATCAGCTGATCCCCGTTAGACCCTGGGCCAGAGCCTCCACGCTCCTTGCTTCCTACTCACTGACTATTCCGCAGATAGGGACAGGAAGTGAGAGGCCTTATGTCTTGTGAAGAGTGAGGCAGAAAGCTTGGAGATTCTAGGATGAGGGCCTAGTCCCAGACTCAAACTTTCTAGCTACCCCAGGCCCTTCTGGGACCTTGGTTCCAGGGGCTGGTGGTGAGGGCCTAGGAACTGCTCCCCATGTGGGCACAGAGGCAGGCAACCCTGGAGGAGGATGCCCACTTGCACAGGTGAGTGTCTCCTGTCTCTCTCACTTGCCTCTGCTCTCCCCAGTGGGAGGAGTTCTTCACTGATGGAAACAATTTTCCCATTAGCAGGAGGGACAGATGGTTTGGGGGGAGGGGATGAAGTGTATGGGAAGGGGCCATTACTGCTGACCCCTGGAAGTGCTGACCCCTTGGCCTGATGTCACAGGACACTTACCATTCACCTGGGAGGGTGACAATGAGTACTCCCGGTCCCCATGTCTCCGGTCTGGTTTGAGGTTTCTGCTCTGCCTGCCGGAGCCCTCCAACATGTTAACAATCTCACTCCTGTCGATGTTCCGCAGGGCTGTGTACAGATTCTCCACTGTCCGGAGAGAAAAAAAGGAGGTGCTTGAGTAAACTCAGAGGATGCTAGAGCAGCCAGGAACGCACACCGCGTAAGCCTAGCAGGCAGGGGACAGGGGGCAGGAGGAAGTCTGGGGAAGAGAAATAGTTCTCCTTTTTGGATACATTATCTTTTTATACAATCGATCTTTACCAAAACCCAACAGTGGCCGTTAGTTTGTAGTTTGTTTTGTTTGCAAGTTTTGCTTCTTTTGATGCTGGGGATGAAGCCCATGGCCCTGTGCATGCTGGACAAGTGTTCTGGCTCTGCTGAGCCCAAGTCAGATGCTCTGTGGCCGATGTGAAGCAAAGATAGCGTGTATGTGTGTGTGTGTGTGTGTGTGTGTGTGTGTGTGTGTGTGTGTGTGTTAGCTATAAGAGTAACAAGAAAACAACGTGGTGAAAGACTCTGTCCTTTTGAAGCCCTGGCCTAAGATGTTAGATGCAGTTGGAAGTACCCAGCTTCCGCATAGGGCAGGCTTTTGAAGAGATGCTGCAAAGAGAGTGAGATAAGTCTCTCCCCAGGCAGGAGGAGGGCGTTTCTAAGAGAGTGGAAGCAGACTGGAGCAGGCCCACCCTCTGCTCTGACACCACATGGCACTCATTCAATCGAGAAATCCAATAGGAAGGCTGTGAGAAGAGTAGTCTTACATCCTATAGCCTACTCATCTCAGAGGCACTGGGGCAATTTTCACTTCCCTGAGAATGGGGAATATCGAGGGCTAGAGCTACTGATAATGCTCTCTGGTAGGGTTGCCTAGGGAACCTCAAGACTGTGAGAAGTGAGAGAGGAGAGACAGAGAGAAAGCCCAAGGTCAGCCAAGGTCAGTCAAGGTCAAGCAAGGTCAGCAGGAATGGCATCTGAAAGGACTCTGGTGAGGAGCAGGTCTATCTAAGGAGAGAGTTGACTGATTGCTACTGACTCTTGGCGTTTTCGCCTTCACGGTCCACCCAGAGGGTCAGCAGGGCTGTACTCTGATCCAACAAGGAGTTAGGGTTTTCTACACGGATCCGGTTGATGTCCTCCACACTGAACTGCAGCTCCCGGGCCAGCTCTGTAGGCAAAGAACCAAGAGCCAGTATGAGTGCTGAGTTTATAATGGCCACCATTAAGTCTGGAGTTCTTTCCCACCGGGAAAGATTTGGTGCTGAGTGTCCACCTCCCTGTTTTCCCTGTGATTGAGTCAGGGAAAGCAGAATGAGGGAGTGGATGAATAAATACAGCAAGGTTCTCTCTTCCTTCATGACTCTACCCAGGAGTGATGAGAACGAGCTTCCTCGACACACAGGGTAAGGGGGTCCCCAGCCTGTGAAGGGGCTTGGCTCTGGGTCCTGAAGACCGCCTCGCACAGGTGGCTGCTGGATGCCCTCCCAGAGTTGGAGGGCAGAAAGGCAAGCCTGCCATTATTAGAACACCTTCCTGTTATTTCCATTGTGACTGCTCATGGGTGTTTACAAAGTGAATATATATCAGAGTACTTACATATGAAGAATGAAAAGGTGAGTGCAAGTCAGAACATGCCTGTCTCTCTCTCTCTCTCTCTCTCTCTCTCTCTCTCTCTCTCTCTCTCTCACACACACACACACACACACACACACACACACACCAATCAGGAAATAGAACTAGCCGAACCAGCCTAAGGAATGGATGGCTCCCTAATTCTGAATTCCTGTTCCAGGCTTTGTAGCAAGTCCCTGCCGTGGTGTCTGAGTCCTCTAAAACACTGTGCAGGCCGAGTGCATTGCAGAATGTCCATCCACATAAGCGTCACAACAGCGAGTGGCAAGAGAGAACACAGCAGTTTACAGGGCCCGAGGCTGTGCCAAGATGTGGAGCATTTTCTTCTGCCTTCCTGCCTCCCTTTAAATCATGTCTGCCTTGCTGTAGCTGGGATACCACAGAGTCGGCTATGGCCAGAGATAAGAAGTGAAACATCTGGAGACCTCACCTTTCCCTCTCTTTTCCCACAGCAAGCTGCCTCTGAAAAGACAATACACAGCTCTGGGAAGGCAGTGGGCACAGTCCACTGTGTCTTCATGTTTATTTGTTTGATTTTCTGTGTTCTGTGATTTCTCTGTACCAGCTAACTACCAACTTGCTCTATTACACTGGCTGGCTCTTCACATTCCCACTGGTAAAACAAGGCAAGCCAAGACATCCAAAGGCAGCTGTCACATCAAGAGTTGCTACTGTTAGATATAAAAAATCTGATGTTCACTTTCAAAGGTGTCTCAGGCCAGCTCAGGTCCAGCTCAGCTACAAATGAGCAGGGATCACTGGACCCCTGCTAATGCCACTGCTCTAGCTATTCCCTGACACTCAAACTAGAAGTTGGGAGGATAAACCCAGGGTCAGCCAAGCTTGCCTGCATGGCCACACGCCCGACAGGCTTTGAAATGAACAGAATTTAACGAAGAGAGGAACCCAGACACAGTTTTTGTCAAGAAAAAAATTCAAAACATAAATGGTAATGGGAAAGATATAACCCAGAAGGCATGTAAGATTGCTCCCTCCTGATTATTAACTCGGGGGCTAGCTTTTATAAACTCTTCTCTGCATTCAACCAGTCCCCCTGACAGCCTGGGCCGAGGCTCAGCTTGGCAAGGTCATAAAATAAACAGATGTTTCCCCCTGAGTCCCCAGTCCTCTTGTTATAAAGTAAGGACAATTGTTTCTCACAGTGTTGACAGAGAACTGGACAAACATGAGGGAGCTCACTGCTCTCCACTGGTACCCAATGCATTGCTTATAAAATGGGCTATCACAGACTAGATGCGCAATGGATGGTGACAAGAGGGCTAGAAGCACTTCACCACGGGTCACACAGGTAAGAGGGCCATGGAGTTAGGTCGGTACAGGGCTTTTCTACTCACCTGCCCAGCTTAGGCCAAGGTGCTCTCTGATGACAGCCATCTTCATTTCGACACGGTCTGTGTCACTGGTAAAACCTGGAAAGATGCATTGGGTTGCAGTTAGCAGCCCAGGCGGGTCACAGCATGGGTGAGGTTGATGTACAGCCCTTACAGAAGGATGCTCAGTTACACAGGGGCCTTCAGATCACTGTCAGGCAGACCTAAGGGAAGGGCTTTTTGCCTGCTACAGACAAAGTAAGGTGAATGGAATCCTTGACAAGGAAATCATTGACAGATTCCCTTTATGGGAACACAATGGTGTTCTTCTAGGAGCAAGCATGTTGAGGTGCTAGGCAAGGGGGTCCTACCCAGCCGAGACTCGCTGAGAATGCTGTATCGAAGGGTCAGGGGCGTCAGGGTCCTTCTCCTGTCTTCTGCTCCACTCCCCTGCAGAAGACAAAGAAAGGGTGCAATGGATTTTTGGGTGTATGCCCTCTTAGAGAAGCTGATGCAAGCTCTCATATTGTAGGGAGGGGACACAGTGGTCCATGGCTTGATAGATAAAAACCTGTTGGAAGAGAACAGAATGGAAGAAGGTTGGTGAAGCAGCCACCTAGGAGGCAGGTAGGGACAATTATGACTTCTGTCTCCTTGGCTGAGGAGATTGAGGTACGGAGACTAACTTGTACAAAGCCACCCAGTAGAGACAATTTTGATTTTAAACTCGATTTTTCTTTTTAGATTCTCTTCTGTTCAGTGGCTCACTTCTGACGCTTCCAGGTGGTTTAACTCTAGGGCATATCTGTTCTAGGCACTGGGCATTCCGTTTGAGAGAGAAGTAGATTCGCCCTCAGCCCCCAGAAGGAAAAGACAAATTGAGTCACATGTATGAAGGTGACCTTGTTTCTCTCCTAGGTGACCATGGAAGGCAAATAATTCACACAACAGCACAGTGGTACTGACAGAAACATGGTGACATTCTGAAGATGTGGTCCCTCCAAAGGTCCAACCAAACAGCATGTGATTGGGGATCAGAAAAAGTACATTAGCCAAGACTCCCTGGCTGAGTTTGGAAACCTGGGTTTTGACAGTGGCTGGTGACACCCACCCGGGTCCTCTTGTTTGAGAGGCAAGAGTCAAATAAATTGAGAAGATATTTGACAACTTCTGTCTATGAGTATGTGACCTTGGGCAAGTTCTCATTCATCTGTGCTTCCTAGAGGCCTCAAGAGCAGCCAGGGGCTCTGTCCTCCACATTCTAGGGAGGCTGGCTTTAGGCGAAGAATTCTAATAGCATCTGACCCTGATATTCACTCCTTACATCACATAACCAGGCTTTACAAACATCCCAGGGCAAGATTTCTCTGCCTGGCCGCAAAACAAATGTCCATAACAGAGCAAGAGCCTTCGGGAGGCTGGGAACTCAGGGTTAGTATTTAAGAAGGAAGAAAGAAGCCCTTTGGACACGTGCATGTTCTGGGGTCTACTCTGGGAGTGTCTGAGGGATGCTGGCAGGTAGCAGCTCACCTTGGTGCAAGGGGGCATGGTGATATTCAAGTGGCAGAGGATGTGCTGTGTGTCCTCGTACTTCATCGTCTTTCGAAGGAACGACAAGAACCCTCCCGGCTCACGGCTGCTGTCCCTCACCTAGATTACACACAGAGAGCTTTAGCAAGACACTTTGTGCCTCTAGACTGGTGTTCTCGGGGCGGGGGGGCGGGGGTCCTGCCTCCCAAACTCCTAGACCAGGAAAAAAAAGGTGGCTACAGGAGACCAGCACCTTCACGGGGATGGCTAGACGATTCTCTCGAAATGACTGGAAATGGAAGCTTCGCTGTTGGGCCGCTTTCTTGACAGGCACCAAGTTCCCAGAGAGTTCTGCAAATAGAGGCATCCCTTCCAGAACCTATAGGAAATGAAAACCATGCTGAGCTCATGTAGAAACGCCTGTATGTTTCTGTTCCCCTCTCCCCACCCCCTTAAGCCTCTCTCACACAATGGGAGAGAGTATGAGAGACCTCACTGCTTGTTTAAGGAAAAGTGTCATAAATGAGCTGCGCTCTTTAATGCAGACTTGTAACGAACAGCTCTTTCACAGGCCCTGAAGCAGAACTGCTCCCAAGCACTAGTGGCCCATTAGGACAGCAGGGCGTATCTTCTGAAAAAGCCTAGTCTATTCTTAGGTTTTGTCTATTCTGAAGGGGTTTTGCTCACGAGATGTGCTAGAAAGCCTACAAATACTTCTCACACACAAGAACTCCTTTTATGCATATAATAGCATCAACCGGGATGATCTTGTGAACCTATCTCCCTGTTGGGGAAACTGAGGCCCACAGACAAGAAGTACTCTGAACAGTGAGTGCCTGAGCAGCATCAGAGCCAGACACACCCAAGCCTCAGGCCAGAATTTTTGGTACCATGTCAGCTCTGCTGGTTGGTTCTTTTGTCAATTTGACACAAGTTAGAGTCACATGAGAAGAGGAAACCTCAATTAAGAAGCCCGTCCCCCATCACCAGATCGGCCTGTGGGCAACCCTACAGTGCCTCTTCTTGACTGATGATTGGTGTGGGCAAAGGTAATCATGGCTTGTATAAGAAAGCAGGCTGAGCAAGGCACTAGGGGCAAGCCAGTGACCAGTGTTCCCCCATGGCGTTTACTTACTTCCTGCCTCTAGATTCCTGACTTGAGTTTTGTTTTTTTTTAAAGATTTATTTATTATTATATGTAAGTACACTGTAGCTGTCTTCAGACACACCAGAAGAGGGCATCAGATCTCACTATGGATGGTTGTGAGCCACCATGTGGTTGCTGGGATTTGAACTCAGGACCTTCGGAAGAGCAGTCAGTGCTCTTACCCACTGAGCCATCTCGCCAGCCCTAATGCAATTTTTTTTTTTCGAGACAAGGTTTCTCCATGTAGCCCTGGCTGTCCTGGAACTCAGGCTATAGACCAGGCTGGCCTCGAACCACCTGCCTCTGCCTCCCAAGTGCTGGGATTAAAGGCATGCACCACTACTGCCCGGCTATGACTTGAGTTCTTGCCCCGACTTTCTTCCATGATCGACTGGATAAGTTCTTCCATGATCGATACAATGATAAGTTGTAAACTGAGGTCAGTCCCTCCCCCTCCATGTTGCTTGTGGTGATAGTGTTTTATCATAGCAATAGAAGCCCTAGCTAAAGACATCAGCATTCCCAGGTAAGATTCAGAAGCCAGGCCCTCAGAGGGCCCCTAGCTTCTTATGCAAACACAAGAGAGAATCTTAGTACTGGTAACACGTTCAAATCCAGTTCCCATCCCACTATATAGCGTCTATTTGTCCACAGCTCTTGCTTTCCAGATGTTACCACACCCCAGGGTTGCTGCTGGCAGAAGCGGGGGTGGGGAGTTTGGGTGAACTCCTACAACTCCTATCTACACAGCATCAACACTGCTTTCCACCTCTCTTCCAGTCTTGGTTTCCTAGTGTGTGTGCCTACCGGGGATAACAAAGGTGCCCACAGGTACTTTAAGGAAAAAAAATTAAATTGTGTGTGTGTGTGTGTGTGTGTGTGTGTGTGTGTGTGTGTGTACATGTACACTACACCATATGCATGCAGATGCCCACAGAGGCCAGAAGAGAGCACTGGATCTTCTGAAACTGGAGTGACAGGTGGTTGTGAGCTGTCTGATATGGATGCTGGGAATTGAACCCAGGGCCTCTGCAAGAACAGTAAGTGCTCCTAACTGCCGAGCCAGTTCTCCAGCATTGTAAGTTAATTTATATTGTATCAGGCTCACATGAACTTCAGTAAGAGCTGATTCTTATCATACAAGTCACTAGTTCAACCATCTGCCACCTCCCCGAGATGCTCGCAGTGGTGACTCTCAGGCTTTCATAACATATCTAAGGTGACTCGTGGGAGGAGAGCTGAAGCGATAAGACCCTAACAGGCCCTGCAACATCAGAGGTGGGCCTTCTGGCCCGGACTAGCCACCATGAAGCCAGCCCCGAGAGCCACCTTATCGCAGAGCTCTGTTTCCTTGTGTGGAGTGAGAAAAGTCTCCCATGGCTGTTAGGAGGAGACCTGGCAGCCATACCTCTATGTCCCTGCTCCGGGCCACCTCCACGAAGTTTTCGTGCTGCTCCAGGGTCTTGTCCACTTTGTCATCTGTCATGCAGTAGCAACGGAGCCGTCCTTCCCGAGGGTCGTTCATCTTGGCAAAAATGACAAACTTGGCCATGTAGGGAACTGCCGTGAGCTCTTTGTACAAGAGAGTGGCAAAGTGCACGGCCTCTGCAGTCCGAGGACAGTCCGAGAGCCAGAATCTGAAAGGGCAGGGCAAATGGTGAGCATAGCCACGAAGCAGCAGTTGCAGCCTGTCTGGTGATCTGGTGAAACACCAGCCTGGGAGAGTGGGCCAGGCTGTGAGGATGGTCCCAGGCGGGTGACTCCACCATGCTGGACTAAACAAGGGCTGAGTCTCACCTGGCTGAGACGTTGGTGGTAAAGTTGGCACACTCGTTGGCATATACAAGCTTGGTTGTTCCCGTTATATCTTCCCACTGGGCTTGGTCAGTTCCACCTGCAATACCAGCAGAAGTAGAGCTAACGTTTCCATTCATCAGCATGAGCTCAGAACAGGAGAGGAACATCTGGGTGATCTTTGGGCTCTCTATCCCAAGCTCTCTATTCCCTCACTCTTTGCGGAGGACTCGTCCTCTGGCTATAGACTTTTACTGATATCATTTTTCTGTCATCCCTGAGGAAGTCGGAAGAGCTCAAGGTGGTTGCTGGCTTTGTCTTTTCACCACCCAGTGTGTTCCCCCAAGTCAGCTGTGCTACCGAGAAAGCAGACAGGGAGAGCACCACTCACCGATGACGCTGCACAGGAGGCGCAGGCTGGTGGTGTCTCCCTCTCCACTGTCCCTGGGGTTGTCTGTCCATGAGGGAGGGAGAGGGATTCGCAGCCCAATGGGGCGGTGGAACTTCCGGCGCCTTGGCTCGACAGTAACAATGGGGCTGAATGTGGCCTGGTTGCCCAGGAGCTTGGTCACCAGCTCATCTGGGACAGGCTGGGCCTGTGGAATGCCAAAGACAGAAGGCTCAGCTCCAGAGCAAGTCAGTGGCTGTCCAGATAGGGCTATCCAGGTACCCTCAATGTTCAGGTGAGGAGGTGACCACACCCACTCGGCTGTCCCATATACATTGATGGGAATGACCCCATGGCTTAGGTGTTAGCCTGAGCCTTTTCTCCTGTTTCCTATTTCCATGTCTCCCTCAGCACTTTGGCCCATTTCAGACTCCCATGGAATCCTGCCCTGGAGGACACAGCTGGCCACGTTCAGTGGCCATACAGTGATGTCTACAGTTCTTCATTAAACATCTGCTCAGCCATCCCTCCCAGAGTTGCTCTTCAGCTCAGATATCCTGGACAAAAGGGCGGGGACGTCCTCTAGAGCCTGGCCTCCAGGTAGCCCTAGGAAGCAGCAAGGGGGGGGGGGTCGTGCATCACCTGCAGAGCTAGCTTCACTTTCTTGGTCACAGCATTTTCGGGGAACGTTGCCTGTACCAGGGGCACCAGTTTGCTTCTCAGGGATCCCCCTTCAGGACCGATGGTGTCGTAGTCCTGGCAGAGCCGGGACATGATGACAAAGTATAGGGGGAAGTCGGTGGTGATGATGCGGCACACACGCTTCTTCTCCAGCTCCTCCAGGCTCCCCAGCTCTGGAACCACAAGCTGCCTCAGGCTGAGCTATGGACTGTGGGCCCAGGGGCTCACATCCTGGACACATACCCTCCCTAGGGGCTTGGCAGAGAGGTAGCCTAGAAGGCTCAGGCTGAGCTATGACTGTGGTCCAAGGGTTTCCACATCCTGAACACATCTCCTCTCTAGCAGCCTGACAGAGAGGTGGCCTAGAAGGAGCAGTCTCCAGACCCAGAGGTCCTGTGGAAGAGGCACTGGCCACAGGAGTTGGGATACACACACGTCCACTCCCGTGTCCTGGGGATCCAGCACTTGATCGTAAGAACCGTGCCCAGCGTCTCTCAGCCTCCCACAGCTCAGGCTGTGCTAACAGACTCCCTCAATGTGCAACCCCAGATCCCATTATCTTCCTAGAGCAAGAAGCCTACCTCGAACCCTAGAGCCCCTTACCCTCATCCATGCCGTTAAGGATCTGGTCCAAGTAGCTTTCTCCATACCGGCTCTTGTGCTCCTTCCACACAGAGCCATTTTCACTCCTCAGGACCACCAGCTCACGGTCCCCGCGGCCATGGGAGGCAAAATGAGGGATTTCCACGATCACGGGGCTAAGATAGAGCAGACATGGGAGGGGTCATCTACAGGGGATCAGATGCCTGGACACACAGGGGATCGCAGTGGGCCCTGCTTACAGCCTGCAGGAAGAAGGGCCCACAGGCCTGGGCTATGGAGGAATAAACATGCCCTGGCCTGCTGAGGCTCCTAAGCCCCTCTTACTCTTCTGGACAGACAGCAGAGTCCCGCTGACCCCAGTGGGCTCCAAGCAGGAGAGAAATGAGTCTTCAGGTCATTTCTCTGAAGGATCCTGGGGACCTTCTCTGAGGAATACCTTCCAGAGGAACACTCTGGTGTTTACATAACTAAACCCTGGGCCCCCAAATGGCCAGTTTTTTTCTCTTCTTCTCTTCTCTTCTCTTCTCTTCTCTTCTCTTCTCTTCTCTTCTCTTCTCTTCTCTTCTCTTCTCTTCCTTTCCCTTCCCTCCCCTCCCCTCCCCTCCCCCCTCTCCTCCCCACCCTTCCTCTCCTCTCTTCTTCTCTCCTCTCCTCTCCTCTCTTCTCTAGCATTCTCACACTTCTGAGAATAGTGGGCTCCCCTAGAGCCATGAACTGATTCATGGGCCTGAGAGAGGCAGGGAACCCTGTTTGTTATCACATCAGAAAAATGAGATGCTGGATACTGCCTGGGTCGGGTGGACCTTGGGAGTCTCAGCTGAAGTGGCAGGAACTGGTTGGAGACACCAGCTGCATACATTCCCCATATATGCACCAGCTGTGTGCATTTCTCACCTAAGGAACTGGGCCCCTGTGGGTCCCAGGGCGATGATCCTGCTGGCTAGGCCCTCCTCCTCAGCCAGTGGGGGTGGTGTGCTCAGCTTCTGGGGCTTAACTAGGCGGCAGGTGATGCGAGTGGGTGCTGCGCATGTCCGGGGAGGGATCACCACCCTCAGGCCATTATGACGGCTTCCTCTCATGGATCCTCCCCGGGCGTCCACCATGAAGCTCACCAGAAACCTAGAAACACAGAAAGATCATGACAGGGCTGACTTCCTTCCCACGGGGCAGTAAAGAGTAGGCCCCAGATCTGCTCAGTACTCACCCTGTGTGAACGGGGCTAGCCACGGGGCTAATGTTGTCTGAGGTCTCTGTGGCCGGGCTGCTGGGAATGAGTGAATCCTCATCATACTCTTTAGATGCCTACAGAAGAGAAAAGGGCCTCCTGTCTCTTATCTTACACCTCCAGGACATCCAAATACGTGCCTGGGGCCTGGAGCTCCCATGAAATGAACTCTGATCCCCAAAGCAGCATGGCTTCTGCTCACCTTCAGGGTATCTCCCTCCCTGCTCTGCTATCCTCTGCCAGATGCACATCCCACTCACCTGTCCATCCTTCTCTCCTGTATCCTTTCCCCTCTTGCATCATCACCTCATAGCTACTTGTCCAATTGTCTGTGTGCGTGAGGGGGTCTGTGAGGTGAACCAACCTGTCAGGCTTTGTGGGGGTTTCCCATTCCTTATCAATGGAAGGAGATTATTCATTGCCTCACAAGACCCCGAGTGTCTCAGCCCACACTCAGAGCTGATAGCAGCTCACAGGAGACAACTGAACCCAACCCTTGTCTGGAGCCCAGGATGGACACTCAGTAGACACGCAGTGGGTTTATGACTTAAGCCAAGAGTTGGAAAAATATGCTAGAGTTCTGCTTAGCGTGTACAAACCCCTGGGTCCTCTCTAGCAGTGGGGAGCAGGGGAGACTGAGGCGGGGGAATGAGATGGCTACAGAGCAAGACTCACTCCAGTGCCCTGGGACTGTTCGTGCTGCTTGGACAGCATCCGGGGGTAATGTCACAGCAGAACCGGGCCCCCATCTGATTACCACTCCAACATGCAGCAACCCCAGTGCTATATTGCACTGATTCCCTAGCAGTTTCATACCCAGGTCTCAGCACTGCTTTCGGACTCCTATACCCCTGAGGAGTCAGGGAGGGGATTCAGCCCACCTTGTCAGACTTTGGGGCAGACATGGCCAACCTTCAACACCACCTCAATCCTCTCATCCCCCAGGAAATGTTCTTGCTCTGGAGAAAGTGCTAATGACCTTTGTTAGAGGAGATTAAACTGTATGACATTCTCACCCACTATCTCTAACCTTTTGGACAAATTCAAGTGAAATGCTAGGAAGGCGCAAACCAGGGTTCTGTCACGAACACCAGTTCTACTGAGAGCAGTATTCTGGTAGCCCTCTGCCAGTGTTGGGGTCTCTGGGGGACGATGAGGAAAGGCATAGCCATCTCTTCGAGAGAGAGGAGGCTGTCATGTCAGCCTCATTGCCCAAGCTGCCCCACAGGAGGATGACTTCCTTCCTGGTCCCACAACTGCGTGGCCTGAGCGTCTTCCTGCACCATTGCCTGCTACCGTAGGAGTTCCCTCACCCTGAGTCCCCTGAGGCTCCCAGAACAACGCACAGTGAGTGTAATGGGCACACCCACTGCACTGAGTTCTATGGGACACACGGAATCATGGGTCTGAGCGTGCTCTGTACACATCGTGACCTTTTATACTTTAGCTGCTACTGTCCCTGGGGTCCTATAAACGCAATCATGGAATGTCCTCATTCCCTGCAGTGGGAGGAGACAAGGCTCTCCTTACTTGTTCCTGATCTTCAGATCGGATCACAACAGTCTCAGGCGTGACACAAGGGATCCTTGGGATGGCCGGAGACTCCACCCTATGGAGCAGGAATATCAGACAGTCAAAGAGCAGAACATTTGAAGCAGGTCCTGACATCATTCCTGAGAGACTTAAGTGACAGGCCTCAGCCCACCTGGAATAACCTGGCTCATTCACCCTTCACATCACTTCAGGTGACAAAATGACTGCCTTATCTCAAGCTGACCCATGTCCCCCCCTGCGCTTGTGCCTCTCCCTCCCTAGGCACACCCAGGCCTGGCTTTTGCCTACGTCCCTACATTCCCAATGACCCCAGGCCTGGCTTTCACCTACATTTCTATTCCGAGTCCCAGGGCTGCACCTGACCATCCACAGCATGATCCTCCCACCCCCACTGAGCCCATCTTACACTTGGTCTAGCTTCGGCACAAAATCCAACAGCTCTTTCTCCTCACCCACATCCCGGGAGTCCCGCCTTTCAGCCTTCGAGCCGACAAGTTCATCACCTGAAACCCAGGAGCTTGAGTGAGGAGCAGGCTGGAGACAGGAAATCTCTCTTGTTCTTAGCAAGCACCTTTCTCGGTCCACCTCTCAATATCTCCTCCAAAGTGGAGCGCACTTTTGGTTTTGGGTGCCCCAAGGGCCTATTAGTCTCCACGATCCCCAATCCTGCTCTTCCCACACTAGAACCCAAGGTGACCAGTTCCTAGTCCCTCTGTTTTCTCCAGTTTTGTAGGAGGGAAAACAACAAAGCCAGAAAAAAAGGTTTTATTTGTTTGATGAGTTCACCCTTACATGGTAGCTCTTTCAGAGTGCGAAACGGTGCCACAAAAGGAGTCATAGTTGCAGAGAATTCTCTTCTCCCCTCCCCCCTTCTGGAACTTGCTTTGTAGACCAGGCTAGCCTTGAACTCAAGGATCTGCCTGTTTCTACTTCCTGAATGCTGGGATCAGAAGCATGCATTGCCACGCCCTGCCTAGGTTGTAGATCATTCTAATCTGCCATTACAGAGGGGGCAGAAGCACAGGGCTCAGACCAGTTCACCCCTTTATTTCCATTACTATTTCTATGCCTTGCAAATTCCTCATCCTGGATTTGTTGTTTGCAGTCGCACCTAAATTAGCAGCCTGCACACCCCTTCCTTTCCTTCCTGTCCTGACTAGAGCAGAGGCTCAGGCCCTAGGCCCTGCCATAGCTCTCACATTGCATCGGGAGCCCTGGCCCTGTGGTGATCGGGAGCCAACAAGACGGACGTAGAACTGTTCATGCAGGATGAGCACAAACACAGAGGCGTGAGCACAGATACAGGGGTGGCTTCATGGTGTGCAATCCTGTTTAGTCAGCTCCGGGCCCTGCGTGGGGCCGGGCCTCAGAGGATGAAAAGCAGGCATGGGTTAGTGTGGACTCGTGTGCTTATGGTGGAATGTGTTCTGGTGAGAAAGACCACAGGGAACAGAAAGCATTTCATACCCATTATAGATATGTGAGCAGTTCCTGGAAGGCAAAGAAGAGCCAAGTTGAAGGAATGACAGCATCAGACCCAGTAAATCGAGAGGCACGTTATTAAGAAGGGGGCGCTTAGAACTATCTATCAGACTGCCATACAACCACCAAATTCTGGACAAAAGGGGCCACAGAAAAAGCCCACCTTCCCCACTCTCCTGTGTTTCTTTCATTTGGGGCTTACTTGGGGGAAGATACTCTGGAGATCACAAAGTTGAAACCTTAGTCACCCAATGATAATGGAGAAGACTTCAAACTTTCTGCCCCACCATGGTCAGAAGGGCAGTCGACCAACACCAACACGAATTTTCAGTCTCAACAACCTGCCTTATTAGTTAACGAGGCTCACGGAGAACAGCAGCCAGATGTTGCTGCAGCTGCTGCAGCTCTTAGACCTGCCTTGAGTAGACCCATCTTTGGTCAAATGCAACTGCATCAAACATACCAACTAACTTGCCCATGAAGACTTGAGATATAAAATGCTAACCTCTAAGTTCTCAATTTTCTGTCACTTAAGATCACCTGAAAGGAGTTATTTTGTCAATAGGCAATGTTTGTAAGAAGGGGTCTCTCTAGTTACAATGTATACTTGTATGTTCAGGCTAGATCTTGTTCCGAGGGGCTCTGAGGGAGGCCTGAGAAGATGGAGCCTGAGTTCACCCACAAAGATTTTTACCTTCATCTTCAGACACATCCAAGATCTCATCCACCGTCTCAGGGTAGCTCATCCGGTGTTTGTCGCTGACTAACTGAAAAGAGAAAGGGCGATGGCTGGGACCCGTAGGGAGCCCATCTCACTTGTTTCAGTCCTGCTACTGCCCCAAATGAGCAGCCAGGAATGGGGATGGAAAAGGTACTTTGCCAAAGAAAGCCAGGCCTAGGAAGCATTTGATCTGGAAGCTCATGCCCAGACTTCCCATTTCCTCACCCATCCAATTCTTTGGTCACTAGGTGGCAGTATGCCCCACCTGTAGCTAAACAGTGCCTACCAGGAGGGAGGCATTGGCTTTGGGCAGTAGCCCTAGGGGCCCATGGCTGCTGCTGGGGTAGGGGGTAGAGACATACCACCACACTGGTTTCATCTGTGACCACCTTGAGCACGTCTGTTACAGAGATGTAGCCCAAACGCTTGGCTATTGCCAGAGGTGTGGTTCCGTTCTAGGACAAAGGAGAGACAGACAGGGAGTCAGAGAGGAGAGTCTGTCTCCTGTACACAGATCAGGTCCCCTTGGATTCTACAGAAGGGCCCACAAGGACAGACTGGGCCTTGGAGCCAAGACGATGTATGTACAAGTATGTGATCCTTGGGACCACAAAGATGGGGCAAGGCAGGAAGAATAGAATAGGACAAACTGTAAGCCCTTGGTGTTGGGTATAAGGCCTTGACATGAGAACGGGGCACTGCCCCGCCCCTCCCCCCTCCCCCCCCCCCCAGGGCAGGCAAGCACTACTGGAAGGAGCCAGGAAGGAAACCCCAGGATCCAGCTGGCAACAGAGCTCAGTGAAAATTGCATGGTGCTAAAGCTTTTGTTCTCTGTAAAATTCTTCTCTGCTTGAAGAATGTGCCTGGACTCCATGTGACTTCAGCCCTGGGCAAACCCTCAGCAAACACATCTATGTTCCAAGTCAGGAACAGCCTTGCAGGTAACCCCACAAACCCCACAGAGAAGACAGGAAATTCATCCCGGACCATGAGTGACAAGGCTGCTAGGGGTGTCTTTGAGGCCCAGTGCACTTAAATTTGCCTATTCCTGCCCCAGTGAAGGCAGCTTCAGACACACAGGAAGGTGTGTCGGCAGAAACAGGTGCAAGCCAAAGGAGAGGAGGCGTGGTGTTGGGAAAGCTATTCTACAGTCACTCCAGCGTCTAAGCCCTGGAGTGAACAGCTCTGTCCAGACCCCAGCCTGTCAGCAACCTATGTAGTTAGGGATGCCCCCTCCCGCACCCCCCCAACCTGGCCGAGCTGTCTGAAATGGGACCAGGTGGGTACTCACCGAGCTGACCTCATTTGGAGAAGCACCGTTCTTCAGGAGCAATGTCACAATGTCTGTGTGTCCTTGCTGAGCTGCCTGGTGCAAGGGGCTGTACCCTAGCTATGAAGGGAGACAGACACTTGGCAAGGTCAGTTAACTGTTGCGGGAAAGAACTGCACACAAACTCCAGAGTCCACCTACAACCCCTCCTGCCCCCATTTCCTTCAAAGCTCAGGACTGAGGCGGGGCCCTTGAGTGGCTCTGGCTGCTGCCCAAGTGTGTGCCCAGGAGCTGTCAGCCTGGGAGTAAGGTACCCATGTACCTTGGTCTTGGCATTAACATCTGCCTGGTGCTGTAGCAAGAACTTCACCAGCTTGATGTTTCCATAATGACTGGCCACATGGAGCGGGGTGTAACCCATCTGAAAGGCAAGAAATGAGTGTAGATGGCAAGGCTCCATCAAAGCCAGGCTTACATGGAATCCTTACGAAGCATCCATCTAAGGGAGGGAAGGAAGCCAAGGGGGAAGGGTGAGCGAGGGCTAGTCTCAGACATGGGGCTGGTGCTGCCTAGAGAAGGGGCAGGATTTGGCGTCAGACAAATGGAGGCTGACGTGGACCTGGAAGAGAGGCCTAGGTAGAAAGCTGCCAGCCTAGGAGATGAGCAAGGGCAGCTGAAGCAGAGAGAGGACAGAGTGGAGCCCAGCATCTGGGGCAGCTCTTAAAGAGGCACTCGGGGACTGGAGAGAGCCGCACCAGGATCTAAGAAGCACTGGTTTTAGAAGGAGCTTGCTTTTAACAAGCTGCCCTGTGCTCAGAGGAGCGCCGGAAGGACAGACAGTCACGCACTGTCGTGCCAATATTCAACAGCAGCAGACTCATTTCATCTACGAGACGGGCGGAACCTCGCCGTAAGCGTACTGGTGGCTGAGTTACTAGAGTTTGTAGGGACCAACGTAAAGTGGTGAGTCACGATTATCTGTGTGACTCGGGGGGGGGGGGCTGCTCATTTCCTATTGATTTTTGTTTGTTTATCTTTGGTAGGGATGAACCCAGGTCTCTCACACGCTAGCTCCACATCCTCCATGTTCAAAATCTGCTCCAGCTTCCATGGATTCCTTTGGTGTCCTGCCCAAATGGCTGACAAGCCAGATGATCTTTGGTCAAACATGTCCCTATGGAGCCAGCTGAAGATTCCAGAGCCCCTCTAAACACAGACCCTATGGGTCAGACCTTTGTGTCCTGGGATGGCTTTGTAATCAGTGAGGCAGCTCTAACGTCTAGAACAGGGTCCTTTAGGGAAGGACCCCATAAGACTGAACTAGGTCCAGGATACCCTTGGGCTTTAAAGAGATCTCGGCTGAAGCTGCAGGCAGTTCTTCTTGGGGTATCTTCGGTACAACATTGTAGTAGTATGTCTCTGGAGCTGGGGTGCTGTTGCTGGCGTTACTCTGTCCCTTCTTTTGGGGTTGTTTTTCTTTTTCAGCACTGGGGATGGAACCGAGGGCCTAGTACAAGGCTAGGCAAACTCTACATCATCGGCCCTGTGTCCCTTCTACTTAAGGCATCCCCCTCGCCCCCCAACAAAAGGAACCAGTGCTTCTCTTCCATGCAGTTCCTTATCCCACCAGCTGGAGGTGCTCTGTTCTCCCTCTGGACTGACAGCTTCTTATTTCTGGATGTCATATTTTTCAACTCCTTCTTGTCACTGCAGACGCGCAGAGCAGTGTGCTGTGTGCCACCCTTACGCCACCACACAGGGCTCTTTGCCACAGAAAGCTTGAGGGAAAGTCAAACTCCATTCAACACAATCTTGGCATAAAAGGGATTGTACTTCCAAGCAACTCAGAGAAATCCTTGTGTCTTCCCTCACATGCTTCCTACCCGTGTGAGACCAGACTTAACATCATGAGTAAACGCACCCTTCCAAGTTCTTACGACGACGGACTCAAAGACCTAGCAGATTAAAAAAAACCTCCCAGTTATAGTGATTATGAATGCCAGTGTCTCCAGACTCGGGAAGAGGCAGAACAGTGTGGGTCCTCAAGGGTTTATCTCCATGAAGGAGACAATTTCAAGGGGTGAGGGTGTGCTTCTGTGATGTTCTAAGGTATGGGGGGGGGGGCGGTAAACCTGGGTGGATTGTGATGGAGAATGCAGCTAAGGGAGGGAGCCAGCCATTACAGACATAGGCATGGGGTTGCCGGCCTTACCCGGGTGGTGGCATCCACAGTGACACCATGTTTGATCAGCACGTCTGCCACTGGAACATGGCCTTCTTGTGCTACCAGGTGGAGAGGAGTGAGTCCACTCTAAAAAGAAACAGATGCGCATCAGCTTTTAGCCAGGGGAGAATTCCCGTTGGCAGCGACAGAGCTGTGAGGCTTGAATTCCCCAAGTCCACACAGCTCCATCTAGCTAGCTGCCTGGTTATTTGGCAAAAATTTTCTTATCCTGGGCCTCCTGAGTATCAGGTGACTAACTTAAGGGAAGGGTTGGGCAGCTTTTTTTGTTCATGGCCAGACTGCTAATCTGAGGACTGTGTCTTCACAAACCCTGGTAATAAGGAGTTCTAGCCAACATGGAAACCACTGGGCATGGCTGAGTTCCAATAAAGCTTTACAAAATAAACAGTGGCTGGGGCTGGCCCACAGACGATAGATTAGCTGAATGAAGACTTTCAATTGCAGTAATTGTTATTTCCATGGGAATCTTAGGTGCCTTGGTTTCTTATTCTAGATGATACAGGCTACCACTGACTTTTCTCAAGGGCAGAGCAGGGAGCATTGGAGAAAGCACCATGCGTGTGGAACCACGCTGGACCTTCTGAAAGCACGTGTTACCACCACTGCCCCACAGCCCACAGCCCACAGCGCTGTCTGGAGGGGCGGGCCGCTCTGGGAGCAAAAGAATCAGATTCTTGGACTTCTCATCAGATCTCTCACGAGGAGACTATACTGGCTGGTTTTGTGTCACCTTGACACAAGCTGGAGTTATCACAGAGAAAGGAGCCTCCCTTGAGGAAATGCCTCCATGAGATCCAGCTGTAAGCATTTTCTCAATTAGTGATCAAGGCGGGGAGGGCCCCTTGTGGGTGGTGCCATCCCTGGGCTGGAAGTCTTGGGTTCTATAAGAAAGCAAGCTGAGCAAGCCAGGGGAAGCAAGCCAGTAAAGAACATCCCTCCATCCTCTGCATCAGCTCCTGCTTCCTGACCTGCTTGAGTTCCAGTCCTGACTTCCTTTGGTGATGAACAGCAATGTGGAAGTATAAGCTGAATAAACCCTTTCCTCCCCACTTGCTTCTTGGTCATGATGTTTTGTGCAGGAATAGAAACCCTGACGAAAACAGATAGTGATGTGTCAAGGTGTGGATTGCTATGTGGGAATTTGTACAAAAACTGTTGAGAAAGTTTGCTTTCTTCTCTGTGCTGAATCCCAACCCTGCCTCTCCATCATCTGACCCCGCTTGCCTTTGTAGTTCCTCAGGCTGCCCAAGGTCTGAGTCCTGTTTTCTAATCTGTTAGTTTGTGGTTTCTCATTGGTGAATTGAGATCATTAAGACTGAGAGTTATCAATGAGCAGTGCTTATCGATTTTTCTTATCTGGTTACTATGGTATGGGTTCCCCACCCTGCTCTTTTCATATGCTTGCTGGTCTGGGATTATTTGTTTCTTGTGTTTTTTATGGGTGCGTTTAACCCCCAGGAATTTGAAGGCTACAAAATGGGTAAAGGTATTTAGTAATAATACACCCAGTAGACAGTTAATATTTAAAATATCTAAAGAGCTTTAAAAAAACACTTAACATCAAGAAAATGAATAACCCAATTAAGATGAGGGCACAGAGCTGAACAGAGTTCACAAAGATGAAGCACAAAGGACTGAGAGACACTTGAGTTAGGGTTCAAGAGCCTTAGTCATCAGAGAAATATAAATCAAAACTATACCTGTCAGAATGGCCAAGATCGATAAAACAAATGGCAGGTCATGCTGGTGAGGATGTGCAGACTTGTATAGCCACCATGGAAATCAGTGTAGTGGTTCCCCAGGAAGCTGGGAGTGGATCTACCTTAAAACCTAGCTGTCCCTGTCGTGGGAGTATACCTTAAGGACTCTTCATCCTACTAGAGGGGAACTTGCTCAACCATGCTCATCGCTGCTTTGCTCTTAAGACCCAGAAATTGGAAACAGCCTAGCCGTCCAAAGAGATGAATGGGTAACAAAAATGTGGCCTATTTACACAATGGAATATTTATTATCTAGCTGTTAAAAAATTAAATCATGGAATTTACAGGTAAATGGATAAAGTTAGAAAAAAAAATAATCCTGAATGGAGTAACCCAGGCCCCAGAAGACGAATACGATATGCATTCTCTTATATGTGCATGTTAGCTTTTAAGCCTTTGATAGCCATGCTTCAATCTATAACAGAATAGAGGTTAGGTATAGAGGGTAATCTGTAGAGAGGGCAATCATAAAAACGGGTAAGGGGATGGGGAGGAGAGAGGTTCTCCCAAGGAAGGGAAACAGAATGAATAGTTATGGAGAGACGGTGAGGGGACTAGAATGAGAGGATTAAATAGAGGGGGTGGGGAGAGTGGGCTGAGGGAGGAAACAGGGAGAGACTAACACTAAGGGCTACTTGGAGGGTTAGTTATATGGAAACCTACCACAGTAAAAGCTTCTTAAGATGTATACGTATGTGAAAGAAATCTAAATGAAGTCACTAAATAATGGAGGAGACAAAGCCCCGGGGGGACACCTTTTACCACTAAGTGAAACCTCCTGTGTCAGGAATGGGTATCATCTAGTGGAGTTGTCTCCAAAGGGGCTCTTCCTAAATCTAAACAACCCAGGCCGTTGCCGAAGCTCTTGGTTTCTCTTTGCACACTAATGCTGAGGCCCTGTTGGTGAAGGCAACATTGCGTATGTCACTGAACATGAAGTCAAAGCTGATGCCTAACCAGAGCTTCGACCTCCACTGATTGGTGTTCATGGGACTGGAAGGTCCTCTGCCTGCTCCCAGAGGAGGGAGGTCAACGCCAACCAGGCTACAGACTCTATGATTTACAGCGATGCCCCGCCTGCCTGATAAACTGGTTCAGTAGTGGCACAGACTTTGTGGGGGTGACCAGCCACTTTTTTAGATTTAAGGCCCACCTCCTGAAACAGAACCCATGTCTGACACTTCTTGGG